>KN882830.1:51040-99380 GCA_000934455.1 Apostichopus parvimensis
CTTCATCTATAAAAGTGGCTGGATAACCCAGTCTAACCATGGAGGTAAAAACAGCTGCTTTTACCTCCATGGTCTAACACACATCAAATCACATTAAATGGGGAAGGGGGGGGGGGGGGGGGTGGGTTGACCGTAAGACTTTGATTGCCTCAAATGATTTGCTTTTCATATTTTGTCGAGGGGAAATGGTTGAATGTTATCCAAGATTGATCTTCTGTGTAGATGAAGTTAAAAGAATATTTTGTGGTTGAGTGAATAAAACAACGGTTTTATCATTGACAAGTTAGGGCTGCACTGAGGATATGACGTCATCATCAAGTTAGCAATAAAGGAGCATTCCTGAGATTCAGTATATTTTAAAGGTGATTATCATGAAATCTGAAGGGGAAAACATTTACTGTTGTCTTGGATCATGACATATCAAGACTGAATTTTCTGCATAGCGTAATCCTTCACATTTCGATATGTCGCCCTCTATTTTGTTTCACCTCTAGACGTCCACGACCATATTGTTGTTTATAACATTGAAAACTATACCCACAACAACGGCAGCAACGCTACAGAAGCTCAGCTAAACTTCTATTTGAGAAATTTGCTTTGATCGGCAATATTTCTGAGCAGTTGTTCCATTTGTTTGTGCGAAATATATAAAACATAAGCGGGATAAAGGTGTCATTTCCTATCCTAATATCATCTTTTCTCCTTGCCTTATGCTCCTATTTAGCAGATATATAGTTTGCTACAAGGTTAGAAAGTTGTATTCCTTCAAAGTGGAAACCAATGTCACAAGCTTTTTTTATGCAACGGATCGTTGTACTTATTACCATGGAGATAAACTATGCCCCGTTGCGAAAACAAAAAAACCGACAGTATATTCACTTAATTCGTAGTTTTCATTCATTGGAATAATTGTTCCAAAGCTCCATGCAACGGGCCACTACCATCATCCATCCTCGACACCCACAAGCCCACTACATCATCAAATCGAACGTTAGTCCGAGTTAGGCTAATATTAAAAAAAAAAGTGGTCAAACGCTGACTTTTGTGGTGTGTTTAGTGCGCATCTCATGCCATTTGAAGATAAATGCTTCATTCACAATTTTGTAAATGCCCCAGAGCTTCCGGGGACTTCGCTCCTGCTCATTCACTGGGGTGTTGCCCCTGTACCCCACCAGAGACCCTAAAGCGATCCCCTAGACTCTCCGTCATCGGGGGGGGGGGGGCATAGGCGTCGTTGGTTCATTCCAACCTGAAGCCCCATACCCATGAATATGCTAGCTCCCCCACCCCTCCTATAGTCCATGAAATTCATGAATTGTGCATATTTCAAACGGCTCTGGTGTATCGTCTGCATAAACATAGTAATAAAACGGCTGATAATTGAAGGCTATATCTCGCGGACAGTACATGCAATTCGCGCATTTACTATGCAAACTTTGGACAGGGCCTAGACGGGAATTTTAGTAGCCTAGTTAAATGCTGATAGGTATTTTGTTTTCGAAGTTCCTTAGCTATGGAGGCAGAAGAAAAGAATATCCTCGAGACGAAATCCCCAGAAAAAATGTTCCAGAATGTACATTACTATCTTATCGGATCAATTTCTGAGGAGGTAGGCTACTTGAAAGAGTTAGGTTATGATCACGGTACTGCTATTGATAACAATACAGTTACTATATCTTAATCACAATGTATTGTTAGGCCTAGCCTAGTATAACTTAACAATAACAGTATACGGTACATTAAGCTTACAAGTTACAGTTAGAATTCTTAAGTAAGAAGAGACCTAGGCTAGCCTAGTTGGATCAATTTCACAGAGGCCTGGGTACGATAGATCGCTTTTTGCTCTAAATCTTAGCGTATCAGGCAAAAAGATCTACAGTATCCTTGCAGTGAATTGAAGTTTCATGTTGGTGAAGGTTCCTACTCCTAGCATTCAATCAAAAAGGATTCAAGCAAATAGGGCAGTTAGGCCAAAAGTACGATGGATAGGGGGCCTAACTTAGCTTAAGTATTTGCTCTAAATCGCAAGGATTGCATATTCCAGTCTTTTATAGTCCTACTCCTAGGATAGAAACTATACTGAAAAGCACGATGATTATGTGGAATTTGAGTATAGCGGCCACGTCTCCGTCTCGAAACCACAATGCATTTTTGCATACTGATTTTGATTTACCTTCATTCAACAGGCAGTGGAGATGCTGGAGAGAGGTGGAGCCCATGAGGAGAATTATCTCATCGATCAGGTGACGCACGTGATCACGGAGGAGACGGACCACACAGAGATCAGCGAGGCTCAGGACATCTTTGAACTACCGGTGGTTTCTGTGAGTCAATGTTTCCGTCAGTATCGATGCGACAAGTATTTCAAAACTTATTTTAAAGTTATGTCGGAGTCGGACATGTTTGTATCTCAAAAGTGTAAATCCTCCAAAGAATGCATCCTTTAATTCATTCGACATGAGAGAAAATTGCATCCAAAAATTCTTTGATAGAAAGACACTATTATAGTTGCATAATGTAGGGAATTAATTTAGTACTCAAATTTTGTATGGCAACATTGAAGGCTCTGAGCATTCATTTCATGGTACCCGTCTAAGAAGAATAACTGCTATACATCGTTGCACTTGTCTTTGCACTACTGTATTGCGGTGAGATTCCGGATGAATTATTCCATGCTTATATGTTATGTAATGACCTCCACTGAACACTATTAGCTTAGTGCGCGACAGAAGGTGTTATGTACAGTGGTATGACTGTTATGTAGAGGGAAAACACACAAAGGATTTATATCTGTCACAGTGTTGAATTCCCATATGACCAAGTTGAATTCATTGTTGTATTGTATGCTATCTTCAAGTTGGTACAAACAGACAAATGCACAGTTCTCCATCTTGTGTTGAATTCTGTTTCTATCGAATCAAGGTTAGGAACTGTTTATGTCAGTATGAGTGTTTTGAAGCATAATATGAGATTACAGTATAGAGTGGTATTAGCATCAGAATCTGGGTAATGTTCGGAACTGTTTGAACTGTGAGGACCAGTGCTTTGAAGCATGATACGGGAGGACAGTATAGAGTGGTATTAGCTTAAGCAAATTGTCCCAACTGACTGAAGCTGCAAAAGGTTAATCTTGCTATATTATTTCGTTCATTTTGTTGCAATAAATCCTATAATTGTCTTTCTTCACCCTCTCCAGCCGAAATGGATCGAAATGTCCTTGAAGTGTGGGAGGTTGCTTCCATGCAAGCCATTCACGCCTACCGAAGCTCTCTTTACTAATGTCATAGCATGTTGTACACAGGTGAGTGACCCCACCCCCTCATGAATATTCAGTTAATGGTCGTCGTTCATTTAATGACATTGTAAGTCCCACTATTATCACAGTTGTAACTCATAACTGTAAGGGTATTTTAAAATAAAAATGATATATTTTAAGAACAAAAAGAATGCATTTACTTCCAAACATTTTCTACCCACATATTTTGTTACCAAGACCTAATAAAATTCACCCTGACACAGATGTTGATGTTATCTCTGTAGTTGCATGCATGACCGTGATCTTCTTTTGAACATTCAATGAAAGTTGTCTGGGTCATCCAGGCCATAATTTAGTTTTTGAAGACACTGAGGTTTTTTCATCCAGTTTATAAAACAGTATGGTTTGCCATACATGTACAAAACACTGCCCGACCAATTCACCCATTTAGCAAAGGAAACTGCGACGGAATAGTCCATTAGTCATTACCCGTCTTCTCCACTGAATGGGAAACAGTATATCTACATGACACCAACTTGAATAATGCTCAGAAAGAGAGACAGACCTGACCAGAAACTTAGGTCTACCTAAAGTCGTCGTTATGAACATCACTTACCTTCAAATCTGTCCATCAACGTATAAGATTTTAGAAGTTGAATTCCGCTCCATTTAAATTCTTCCAGCTTCTCAGCAGGTATGAACTACAGTCTTGTTTTTTTCTTTCTTCGCTGTTATCTCATTCAAGGTACCTGCCAAAGACCGCAATGCATTGTGGGCCATGATAACTTTCAGAGGTGGACGATGCGTCTCCAACTTCACCAGTAAATGCACTCATCTCGTGGCAGGGAGACCAAATGGAGTGAGTTGACTTCACATTCCCCAAAAAAACCTTTTTATTTGCAACTTTTTTCTTTCTTTCTGAGGGAAACGGGAGGAGTGCAATAAATTTTTCTGGAGAATTTTTTTGGGAAATGTCTGGGTTCCAGATGGCTGTTGGCTCCATTCCATTTATAGCATTCACAACAGTGTAAATTGGCTTATGCTGTCATAAGGAACACGTAAATAGCATTAATTACTCGTAGATCTCAACTTTTAAAACAAACATTTGTTCTCGAATCCTTAGTATAACTACCTCTAGGAAAGATTAATAATGATGAAGTTGATTATATCCATGAAGGTCAACATCTTAATTTCAGAATTGATGTTGATGAATTTTTTGACGTTACCCGATACACAACTCCAGTAACGATGCAATTATTATTTTTTTTTTTTTTTCGGGGTGTGTGTATTTTTTTGAAATAATGAAGAAAAATTGTAAAGTTTTCTTTTTTTGTGTTTGTTTTGTATGTCACTTGATAAAATGTTGAGAAGGGGATCAGATTGTTCTTATTTTACTTTCAAACCAACCGTCCAAAGACAAAAGGATATCTTTATTTGATCAAATGCAACCGTTTCCTTTGGGTAATAATCAGAGAGTTTGGTTAAAATTGTTGTTGTGCAATATGAAAAAGCAGCTGTAAAATAATTGGCTTTTGTAATAAAGTGATTTAATTTATAAGAATTTGCCATCTTGCGGACTTTCCTCGGTATCAGGGATGTAGTGACATATAAATGGGCCCAAGAGTCACTACTTCGTCGCAAAATCTTTGTGTGTTTTTCATCCTGTCATTTGAATCATATCCCTTCGTTTTTTGTAGGCTAAGTACAAGTGCGCCCTCTACCACGACAACAAGGTGAACAGGGTGAAGGTAGTGAGCCCCGACTGGGTGCGCGACTGCTTCCAGAGCAACCGGAGGCTGGAGGAGGGTCGGTACCACCCCAGGTACCTCTTAACCCAGGAGGACCTGGACAAGAGAGAACATGAGAGGCAGAGGGAACTCCAGGCTGCCAAGGAGGAAGAGAAAGATGCTGACATAGAAGAGGTCAGAGGTCAACCTTTATGCATATTCATTGCTAAGATGCTTGCACTAGTAGCCTATGAATATTCCATTCACCTCTTCAAACATTTCCTTTGTTCAGAAAAGCTTTGTAGTGTTTGTTTTTTTTTTATTTTAATTTTAAAGGGGGATTGGTAAAGAGCTGGCAAAGAGGGGGTCAGGCAGGGAGGGGGGAGGAGGGGAGTTGTTACATGTTCTTTACTTAGTTATACTGTCTGAGTTGATAAAGTTATATAACAGCCTGGAAAATGTTAAGCAGTTAGTTGTGGGAGCAGGCGATTGGATTATAACTGACACCTGATGTCTGATAGATATATCCATTGTACAGTTTCGGCTCGGTTTGGTTTTTCATTGAAACCATTTGAAAGACCATTTCATATTGGAAAACCGTGGATCTCTCCCGGATGAAAAACCAACCTTCCTTACGGGGGGCCCTAGTTTCATGTCTTGAGCTCCCAGATTCTAGTTTTCATAGCTCCTAATTGCCACTTTTTCTATCCACCCAATTACTGTTAGGTTTGAACCCATGAAAATGGTTCAATACTTTCAAATTGTCAATATTAAAGTGTAAATAATGTCAGTTATTATCGTTGATGTTGCTTGAAAATTATGGCTTTTTTTTTTTTTTTTTTTCAATGTCTGCTGTTTCCTTAGGTGAAAAAGCAAACCCCTAAAGTCCAGTACAAAGTGAAAGTTCCCTGGGCCGAAGATATCACTCCCATGCCCGACCTGCCACTGCCGGAGGAGGTCGCCATCCCAGCCGCCACTCCCCCGGCCTCGCGTGTCTCGACACCCCCGAGGGCGCACTCGTCGTCGTCGACGCCCAAGGATGGCGACTCCTCCTCCAAGAAGAAGGACAAGAAGCACAAGAAGAAGAAGAAGAAGAAGAAACACAAGAAGAACAAGGAGAAGGAAAAGAGGAAGGAGAAGAAGAGAGGTCGTGACTCGGGTCACTCCACGCCGAGGTCCGACATCAGCAGCGTCAACGAGGGAGGAGGGTCCGAGAAAGGAGGCAGCAACTCATCATCTCGGTCCATGCTGAGAAACATCACCAATAACTCCGACTTCATCCCGAATCTGTCGGGGGCTGGTGGCAAGCGCCACATCTCGCAGGTGCTGAACGCCATCGCTGGAAAGACGCCGCAGAGGGGCAAGAGCAGCGGTCCTCACTTTGGCGTGATCCCTAGCATACCGACCATCCAGTATTATGGTCACGACCCATCCACAAACTGTGAGTTCCGTTATGTTTTCTGTGTATGCTCCACTCTATCGTGGTCTGTTGGAAATCTTTTGCCGATAGTGTGATTGCCGTTATAATTTATTGACAACATAACGTCCTGTGTCATGTTAGTCTGTATCAGACCTGCAAGTCTTGTAGGCATAAGCCTGTCATGGTCTGGAAGGAACCCTTGCTCTGTCTGATGGCCTTCGTAATGAGTGACCACATGATATTTATGTTTCCACTGTATGACCACTAAACGTAATAACACTTGGCCTAGAGACCAGTAATTTGCAGACCTGTTTATGCACGTTTTAATCTCTATGTTTTTTTTTCTTTAATTTCTTTTCAGTGAAACCAGACCAGTGCCTGTTAGGTTGTATCTTTCTCATCATTGAATATCTACATTTAGTGAACCGGGACTTTATTGATATCTGGACAAAGGTCAGTGTTTCACCCAATAATGTCCACTCTTTGTTTGCTTGACCCTTTCCCTTCAGAGATATTCTGGTGGCGGACCATTTGACGATTACATCCGAAGAGAAAAATATTCTACAGTGTTATAGTTGAAGATCTCATATAAAGTACCTTGTCCCTAGCTCTACATATGGTTGTTTGAATGTAAACAACTTCTACCATATACACCCTTACATACTCTGGCAAGTAGAACACAGTGGGTGGTCTGTGATGTCAACGCAGTAGATGTTTGTCAAGAAGTTTTAATTTTGAATAAGTATTGGACGACTTTGAATAATTTCGTTGTTGGCTTGTTAGGTTAAACTTGAAATGTGATAATATTCATATCTGTCAGTGTTTTGTAGCTAATTTGTATATTTCACCAGCAACTTTATGTGAACTATGCAGGTATGTCAGACCAAGGTAAGACAAGCACAAGATTATATCTGTTTTGGTAAATTATTTCTGTATCTTTGAAATATATCTTCTGGTCCATCTGTTTACGGTGCAGGTTATACAACAACATGGCGGAATGGTCGATGACTGCTACTCGGACAGAATCACGCACATCCTCTGCGATACGCAGAGGACCGAGATCTTTCAGTTGGTTAGTAACAGTGCATCTTGCTCACATGTTTGGCATAACAATTACTCAAGTGTGTGACATTGAGCCCTAAGGTTAACAAGTATGTTTAGCCTAACATGTACTCAATATGTGAAATTGAGAGCTAAGGTTAACAAATACATCTAGCCTAACATATGCTCAATACATGAACTTGAGACCTAAGGCTAACATAGCATGCAATTACTACAAATTCTAGCTTCTTTATTTGAGCAACTGAAAGTGTTGAATTTCGGATGAAAGAAGATTTGTTATTCTGATGCATAGTTTTTGCTATTGCCCACATATCTAGCCTAACACATATGCAATATATGAGATTGGAGCCTAAGGTTACCAAACTAACAGAGCTAACCTATGTTGGATTCAGTGACTTGGTAGCCTAGCATGTATGAGTAAAAGAATGCTTTGGAATTTACCTCATGGACTTTTCGAGAGACACATCATGCAATAAAGGGTTTTGAACAAGTTTTGGTCCCAGGATAAGTCTAAGTCTGTGTTTTCTTTTCTACTTTTCATCTCAGGCCAAGAAGGATGGCAAGAGATGTATCACAGCTAGTTGGCTTAACGACTGCCTGGCTTGCAAATTGATGAAACCGCCATGGAGGGCGCTGCACTTCCCCCCGCCATGCTTTCCCCTGAACATACCAATGTGCAAGGAATATGTAAGTTTCTGCTTCAGTCGATCGTGTCACCCAAACGGGGCTGAATCAAAGAATTTAAATTATGCAGACAGACGACTTGTCGCATAAATACCTCATAGTAAGAGAGAGATTGGGGGTTCGTCCTCGTACAACACAAACTGGTTAGGTAGCTCATCAAACCAGTCGTTCAGTTTTTGGTTGGTTTTAAGGTTTGCATGTGATTTTTCTTCTACGTGGTTCAGGTTATTCATCTATTCTCTGTCGTCAGCTCATCGCGGTGACCGGCTTCGAAGGCACAGAGAGAAACGACGTCAAGACCATGATAGAGATGATCGGCGCCACCTACACCGGCTACCTGAGCCGTGGCAACACCTTGCTCATCTGCCGCAGGCCGGAAGGGTTCAAGTACGAGAAAGCGCAAGAGTGGCGCATGCCCACGGTCAACGTACGTTGGCTGAGTGACATCATCCTGGGGAAGTTTGGAGCCTTTCAGAATCTGTTGGAGGACCGATACCAGCTGTACGAGGGGGAGGATCCATTTAAGATTGAGTATGATATACCACTACCACTGATGGGTGAGTAAACACCCCCCCACCATCCCCCCCTCCCTCTGTACCCTTATAATAAATTGTCATGCCAATGCTTTATCAAAATTGAATATGATACATATATATATGTGTATATATATATATACTAATTGGTACCACTTATAAGTAAGTAAAACACCCCTAGATGCACCCTGTTCAGAACCATAAGATATGTGTATATGGCCGGAATTGAATTGTTGACCAATGGCACAGATGAGTCTGTAAAGTACCCCTGCTGTACTGGTGCTGTATACAGTGTCCATAGATTAGTGAAGACACCCCTGCTGTACCCACCCTACCCCCCTCCTTGCCCCCTCCTTCCCCCTCCTGTGCGATGTGAATCACCATGTAGTAGAAACTGAGTATAGTGTACCAATGCCACTGAGATTATAGGTTAGTCAAACACCCCCTACTGTACCTTCATGAGACCCATGTCATACCTGTACTATACCCAATATTAACTTCCACTATAAACCATCTCACTAAGTTGGCATACATAAGGGTGCTTTTACTATAGATTCGGAGTGTAAACGCAGTTCAGATCCGGATCCTCCTATCTTGATGCTGGCAGAGACCAGGATCTGATCCGGACGTCGAGATCAATTTTGCAATGTAAACGGTCCCGCATCAACAGTGACCCGAGATATCCCACATCACATGCATTCTTTTGTGAAATTCCAATCCTGTATCACCCATAGGCCTGTATCATGCATGTGTTAATTCCTACGAAGATTGAGTGCATGTGGGCCATGCATAGCGTAGTATTGTTACCCTAAGGCTATACACCATGACAACGAAAGTTTTGGAGTATACGGACAACGCAACCCGCGGCTGTGCATGACACATTTCCAATCCAATTTATCTTACCAACATCCGATGAATAGCGGGGGAGGATCAGAGTACGACTCAAGTCAGATCTAGTGTAAAAGCATCCTTAAAGTCTCTCATTTTCAGAGGAATCTGAAGAACACAATATACAATATCACCTTTTTTGTTTCTGATAAATTCCTCAGTTACACAAAATATATCGACTGCGATTCTCATTTTCATTTCGTTTTTGTCATTTTCAAAGCTCCCTGGACTTCTCCTCTTAAAATTAGCTCAGCCACAAAAAGGGTAAGTGGTCTCTTATTAATTAATTAATTTTTTTAATTAAACTACCAGTTCTGATGTTTCATTTTCTAGGTTCTACTGCCCCCTGAATCATTGCTCTGAACTCGACAGATGCAATGTTGAGTTAACGTATGTACGGTGTTAGCGCCCTCTATGTACCATGTTAGTGCCCTCTATGTACCTTGTTAGCACCCTCTTTGTACCATGTTAGCGCCCTCTGAGGCTATATTGTCGTGTGATCATGATATTGTGAGAGAACAACAATGCCATTTCAAAAAATGCTGGACTACAATTTGAAAGTCAGGGATAACAAATTATGCAAGACCTGACAACAGTTACTATGGGGTCCCACCAATCCTTGACCAAAGTTAGCAACCGGATTAATATAAAGCCAGTGTTTTTTCTGGTGGGGGGGAGGGGTGAATGTTGCCTAGGAGCTTTTCTGTTGTGCTCTACTAGCTTTGAGCATTAGGCACTGCTGATCTGCAGAGATAATCTCTATTGTTTTGGGATTTAGTTAGCCTTGCTTCAGGATTGCACCTGCTTCTTCGAAAATGAACTTTTTCATGTTTCTTGTTATTTCTTTCAGAGTTTTATGGCTCACTTAAGCAGTAAAAGGAAGGCGGAGAATATGAGCCCCGGAGCAGCCAAAAGAGCAAAGTAAGTCTTGGAACTAGAATTTAATTGAGTCGTAAATGGTTAAGCTTACTTTACAGATACTCAGGCATGCGATATTCATGTCAGCTGAACTTCTTGTCAGCCGCAGCACCTATGGTGACCCCACAATTAGCTCGAAAGATATATATATCATTTAAGTCCAAATTCGAAAGTGTATTAAACAACAATCGCAATTTGTCAAAATTATGTCGATTTTTGGGGAACAAGATTTTACTAGAAGCAATTGTGGACTTGTGCCCTCCCTGACGGAGAAAAAAACAGAGTGAAAATCATAAAAAACAATAACAACATTTCTGCCCCATTCTCTCTGTGACTGTTTTGGTATTGTTCTGAAGTTGTGCGGTTTGTTATTTTTCTTAAAAGTGTCAGCCTAACATGACCATTTTGAAGATCTATTGGGGAGGGAGGAAGGGGGGGTCTGGAGGTGGGCTGGATCTGGAATTACCTTGGAATTTTTCAGAGGGTGGTTATAAAACAATGGATGTTTTTGTTGAAATGAATGTGCAACATATCTGTCTCCATTTGTTTGGTTTTTAGGAAGTCTCATTCTTTCGAGGATGAGATGTGGGACACACCGGTGCCAACCCTGGATCCACACAAGATACCAAAGGTCATGTTTACCGGTATCGACGGTCAGTTTATACCAGACCTGTCCAAGGTGAGTCGGGCACCGTAAAGTACCCTGTTGGTGGTCAAAGAACTTAAAAGGTTGTACTTCTATGGTAAATTAAAAGAAAAGTGATAACTTCTGCCTGGGAATTATTCAGTAATGGTGTGGAACATCCTGTCAACATTAGGCCCTCGATACAAATTATCAATTTCATGTTTTTTTTCAAGGATGAAATTTTGCCCCTCTTATTATAGAGGTCTGTGGGTCTCAAAACATATCAGGTTACATTAAGTCTGTTCTAGCTTCCTGGTTGATCTAAATGGACTGAATATCTTGATCGTTGTTGTCCCAGTCTTCTAGGATGATATCTGTGACCCTTTCTCTAATTTCACAGATCTCTAATCCAATCTCTTATCCAATCTCTAATCCCTTCTCTAATTTCTCATTTCTCTAGTCCATTCTCTTATCCAATCTTTAATCCCTTCTCTAATTTCTCCTTTCTCTGGTCCATTCTCTAATCCTATCCCTAGTCCTACCTCTTATTCTTTCTCTAAGTTTTCCTTTTCTATAACTGTCTCTGATCCTTTCTCTAATTTCTCTTTCTTGTAATCCTGTCTCTCTACTCCTTTCCCCCATTCCTCCCCTCTCCAATCTCTTTAATCCTGCCTCTAATCCTGCCTCTATTATCTCTACTCCTTTACACCCATTTCTCCCCTCTCTAATCCGCTCTCTAATCCTATCACTAATCCTATCTCTAATCCTGCCTCTATTATCTCTACTCCTTATACCTATTTCTCCTCTCACTAATCCTCTCACTAATCCTTTCTCTAATCCTGCCTCTATTATCTCTACTCCTTATACCTATTTCTCCTCTCACTAATCCTCTCACTAATCCTTTCTCTAATCCTGCCTCTATTATCTCTACTCCTTTCACCCATTTCTCCCCTATCTAATCTGCTCTCTAATCCTCTCACTAATCCTATCTCTAATCCTGCCTCTATTATCTCTACTCCTTTCCTCCCATTTCTCCCATCTCTAATCCTCTCTCTAATCCTGCCTCTAACCCTTCCTCTATTATCTCTACTCCTAGGTACCCATTTCTCCCCTTTCTAATCCGCTCTCTAATCCTCTCCCTAATCCTATCTGTAAATCCTTTCTCCAATTGTAAAACTCTAAATCCTTCTAAAACTCTTCCAGAAACTAGAGAAGCTAGGAGGACGAGTGGTCCACGACATACAGAAGTGCACCCATCTGGTGACCACCAAGGTGATCCGCACCGTAAAGTTTCTCTGCGGGGTCTGCTGCTCCCGCCACATCATCTCCCCGATGTGGATTGAGGAGAGCTACAAGAGCAGATGGTTCTTGGGTGAGTACGGTTCCCACACGGAAAGAAACCGGGTAAAGCAGGAGTTAAGGCTGCAGTAACTATCTGGTATGACAATTTTTAAGTTTGAGACCGCTGGATTTTTAACTCTCTTTTTTCTTTCTCTCTCCCTCTGTCTTTAGATGAATCTAATTTCAGGCTTCTGGACCCAGAAACAGAGAACATGTTTGCATTCAAGTTAGACGAATCCTTACAACTTGCCAGACGCAAGAAGCTGTTTCATGTTAGTACACCAACAGTGTATTATTGAATATAAGGTCAAAGGTTGTCTGAGATGATTCAATGACTTTGTTGTTTATGTAACTTCAGAGAGAGTATGAACTTGTGATGTTTGCTTTTTCCTATTCAGTTGGTTCTATTATCTGTGTCCCATATTATATATGTATATATGTATATATATTTACATATTTATTAGATCATATATCTGTAGATATGAATATATTATATGTCTATAATTCTACATTGATCCATTGATTAATTGTTCCTATTTTACCCTTGCTTCCTTTAGAACATGGTGCTGTACATGACAGCCAACGTACAGCCTCCCTTCTCGATGCTGAAAGAGATAGTGAGATGCGCCGGGGGTACCCTCCTGGAGAGACGGCCCCCTCTCTCTCAGATCAGGGAGGTCCACAAGGCCGCCGGGAAACATTCCTTCATAGTGGTCAGCTGCGACGTGGACATGCCGCAGTGCCGGGAGTTTGTGAGGAGCAATATCGGTATGTGATCCTCCCCAATCATCTGCATCAGTATTTCTGATGGATACAAACTAATTATTGATATCAGTGGCTCCAATCGCTAATTGGTTAGATTCGTTATCATTGTCGGTATCAGGTCAGTTAATTACCCTCTTCAGTGGTGTCAAGCAAGGAACTCGTGGTTTCAAGGTGCACCAATCTTATGGGTGACGGTCTTGATGTAGGAGTGGATTTTGGAGATAATGGCAGTTTTGGAGATAATGGCAGTTGGGGGGGGGGGGGGGGGGGGAAGGGTAGTGGATGGACATGGTGCGTTATATTGGGTTAGAGAGACAGTGGGGTAACAGTGGATTTTCACAGTGCATTGTGGGATATGGTACTTATGTAGAAATAGGTTGTACAGCCTGGGTTGTTGGATGTAGGATGTTGCATTGAAGTAGCACTAGGGTAAGCATGTGGTAAAAGAGTATAGAAGGCTGGAGATGTAATTATTTGAAGAAAAAAAAATTTTTCTGGTACCATCTTCTTCTAGATGTAAACCGATGTTTTGAAATAAGTCTTGTGTCCAACATCAGTTTATTTTGTTTGGACTTAGTTACTTTTATTTTCCTTTCAACAGATATTTACAGCGTAGAGTTTATCCTGACCAGCGTTCTCAGGCAGAAGCTGGACTTCAATTCATATCCTTTCTGTAGAGTTTCTTCATAGGATGAGAAGGTCAAAGGTCAATAACAAGGCTGTGTGTTAATAAACAGATAGTATATGCATGTCATTGTATGTGAACTAGTCAGAGTTTACCCTGAGGCAAGCCAACATGGGCAAGTTTTGGTTACTTGCCATAGGCAGACATGTAACCAATGCAGTCAAGTTGACATGCATGTGTATATATGTGTGTGTGTATGTATGCGTTTGTGTTGTATTCTGACCGAGGACTTTAACAAAAGAATTCCAAGTCCTCGCTTGTGATTTCTAAAGAATCACCACGTCCTCCGAAGAATTCTATTGTATGGGGTATTGTTAAGGTTAGGGTACGTGGATTTGAACAATGGAAAATACAATGGGGTCCTCGGTCTGAATGTAATACAAACATGTGTGTGTGTGTGACGCCCTAGCTTGTAAACAAGATGGGTAACCTCTGCAGTTCTCATATTTGTCGTCATGTGTTAGCCAATTCTGACAAAAATTTGACAAAACTGCTATGATCTCTAGGGAGTAAACTGGTTCTTTGAGAGCAATTAGGTCACTGAGAATGATCTTGTTGAAAGTGATGTGTTTATAATCCTTCGCCTGAAGAAGATTTAGGAAGAATTTATGAAGAGTTAGTTCCCAAGTAGCAGTTCCGATATAAAATTTGACAAGACATATAGGTATATAGGTCCATGTCCTATAACTGGACACGGTAATCAGATAATGCTAATGGTCTTAAGGTAAATACACATTTTATTGCACAAAATCTGAGGTAAATCATTAAAAGAAATTCAAGAAATTAAGATCAATCATGTTCCTTTGGAATTTTTTTCAGTGTAAGAAATAACCAGTATGAAGGTTTGCCATTTAAGTTTATCTCGGTGAAGCCAATTCTGAGAATTTTTATTAGTTTTATTTTTATTTATTAATATTTGTTTACTTTCGCTAGATTAATGTTGGTTTCCCCTTATCTAATTTCTCCTTTCTCTGGTCCATTCTCTAATCCTATCCCTAGTCCTACCTCTTATTCTTTCTCTAAGTTTTCCTTTTCTATAACTGTCTCTGTCTATACTTTAATTTTTTTATTCATGTTATTTGCTCACATTTTCTTATTTTTCTTTATTTTTTATATTTGTTTAGTTATAATTTATTCTATTTTTCATTTTATTTTAAATTATTCATTTTTATGTATGTTATTTTGTATGTTGTATGTATCATAATATGTTACCAATAGGCTTCCAGTTTGACTACACAGAGTATTCTGTCTAAATTGGCATAGTTTTAATCAACTTTTCTTGACATAATTTTTTTCCCCTAATTTTTCTGTTTTCCTTAATAATACGTACATTCCTGTATAACCTGAATCATTGCAACGATGTGACATCGTAAAGGAAGCTACAGTGTCCTCTGACGTATTGGCCTTCCAGAGGATAGCAGTGTAACGTTCTGACTGCAGATGGACAAGTGGGACAGTATTAAAGGAAGCCGCAGTGTCCTTGGACGTATTGTCCCTTCAGTGATTGGCAGTGTGGCGTTTGGACAAAGGTTGGACAGTGGGATGGGACACGATGGCCGTCCATTAAATGTACTGATTTTCGGCGCGTGGGACGAAAATGAGAGGGCAGTGTGCTTGGATATACTGGCCCTTTAGATAAAGACAATCTGTTGTGTTGTGACTGTTGCAACATTTATTTGGCCAGTGACGAGGAGACTGGCATGAAATACCGTCCCTTTAAGAAGGAAGCAGTGGCCTGGATTGGCTAGAATAAGGCCAATGGGACAGTAATGATATGGCAAGGTGGTGTGATTTACTGGCCCTCCAGAAGGTATCATTGGTCCACACACTAGCACAAGTTATTTCCCCAGGATGCTAATGACATGTTAGTGATCAGACATACTGGCCCACACACAACCACCTTGTGCTGTACTGGCCGTTACACTGAATTTGTGTCTTTTGCCAAACACAACAGTGCGTTGTTAGACTCAAAGGACGGTAATGGTGGGGCCAGAGTTTTGTACTTACTGGCCTTTAGGATGATACCATAAGATGTTGCATAGACCTTTGCAAACCAGAGAGGACGGTAAAGTTAAGGCAGGATGAATAAGGTTAATCCAGCCCTGTTAAAGAACTACACAAATCTTTTTGATACTTGTTTTTGGATAGTTAAGATTGTTTATACCCCTGGTTAGAAGTTTCCTGAAGTTTTAGTTCAAATCTAAAAGTGTCCCTGCCTGAGACAGTGTGTATATGTGGCAATGTTTTATGTTGTACATATCTTGATGTTATCTATTTTTAGCATGTAGAGTTTAAGAGGGTATACTGTACATTCTTTAACCCCTCCCCCCCCCCCCCACCATATCCCACATTCTCCTCAAGGCAGTAATGTCAGTATCGTGTTTGGAAGCAAAGCCAGTGCTTGTTCAGCTAACTAAGTCCACATTATGCCATAGTTTTGTTCCAATTTTGTGATGTCTTTGGTGGCAAGAATATTCCAACATTTCCTTTGTTGTCTCACATACCCATAGAGAAGAACCGCTTAGCCATCGGGATAGAATACCAAGCCAGGTGGTTATTTGACACAAATCCCTTCCACGAAAAAAACACTCAAATTTAAAATTTAAGACGGGTTAGCAAGTGTTAAGGAACCATGCAATGAAACTAAACCAGCAATCTTGCAGAAATCACAAATAACAGTGAAAGGGGATAATTGGTTGGATGCAGTATATGAGATTTAAAAAAAAATTGCTAGATATGCTAGAATGGCCACAGCTGCAAAAACATTAAAACAAATCTTTTTACTAATGGGTTTGCCAGTTTTGAAATACCTGTTTTGTGGTGATTTGATAACATTTTACAGCAAGTGGGAATTTTCCTCTCGTAAAGATTCAAAGTGGTAATTTCTTTGGGCCAAAATTTACTAATGAATATTGCAAGACCAAATTAACATCATAATCAATATAGGCCGGGAGGGAGGAGAGGGGGGAGAGAGGGGGAGGGGGGATTTATTGTATGTCTTTCAACGACTCGGTCTTCATCAGTTTGTGGAGAAAAATGATTTTCTACCAGCCAGTACTGCTCAAACAAGTTGGTTGTGAAGAAAGGTCTCTGTTGGAAGGGATGGATTGCTAAGGGGAAATGTGTAGGAGTTTTTATAGCTGTAATTTGCGCAGGTACAAATATTGCCAAAATAGACAAGTTTTTTAGTTAATTTTGATAAATATCTGAAGGTTCCAGTCGGTCAACTTGACCGGGTCGAGTTTTCAGGTATGGAAGTTAAAAGCTGAAATTTTGCCACTCTGCATTTCATAACTGTGATGAGAACTTTGGGGAAAAAATGTATTTATTATAACAAAACGTGATTTGGGGCGTGGTGAAAGGAATAGCATCTTAAATTGGTGCCAAAAAAATTAAATAGATTGTGACTTTACTTGATAAATTTCAAGTTTATTTTGAGATATACTGGATAACATCAACTTCATTGAATCGCCTTTCGTAACGAACAAATCTTTCCAAGTTTTTAATACTGTACTGTTAACAGGTTCTGAAAATTATCAAAAAAAATTGACACAACCGAGACATTTGTGATTGGCATTTTCTCGGAAGATAAAGTCTCATGTCAAAAGTTCCTTTGTAAACTTCCTGAAAAATGACATCAAATTTATTGCATGTGTTTTTTATGTCTTTATAAATTCTAACTGTTTTCATAAAATCAAATACTGTCACCATCCTGAAATACAGTCTTGGTTGCCAGGTGGGAAAATCATGTACTGGATATTTCATCTATAAATATATCATTTTTTGGTAACTAATAAACTGTACATTGTTTGCAAATTGCCTACTATTATTCCAATAAAATATTTAAATGTTTTCAGGACAAATTGGGTTTTTGTCATTTTTCATATTCTCTCCTTCTGAAATTGATGTTTCTACTGCAAATAAATCTGGAGTTGGCCATAGTTTTAATGTATCACTGAAAAATCAAAGTACCCATTTCATTTCTTTGACTCAAATTGACTTGGGTGAAGCAGACTTGAGTGTTAATGACTTGAAGAGATAAAGACCGGAGGCACAGCAGTAACCCTATTCATGGGGATTGTATGTTTGTATGTATTTTAGATCCTCCTACAAGCAGGAACTCGCGAAGAAGCCTCATTGGCTTAATATCAAAGCCGCAAGCTGACCGAAGTCAGTCTCTTACATTCATATTAAACGTCCATGATTGTGAATTGTCAACAACTCTGTAACTGGACGGCATACAATTATCTTGGAGTGACTCGAAATGGGTAACTTATGATTGGAGGGCACTGGCGTTAACTACTTAGCTAACACTCCACAAAAGTAACCTCCCCCAACCCCCCCCCCCCCCCATCCCATAACTGCTTACTTCTAATGATTGATTTGTGAAGTAGTTGGTTTGAGTACAAGGAAAGGGATCTGATTGGATGCTAGACCAGTGCAATGGTACCAGTGTAATCGACCATTAAATGATTGGTCACTCACCAGCCCCCCACCTGACTCCCCTCCCCCTTCCTCTCTACCCCTATCCCAACTTGTACATCCTGTTAACAGCAAGGTTGTGGTACAATTATTAAGCCAGTATTGTACCAAGACTAACCAAGTCCTAAGCCATGGAATGAAAATAATTGCATAAAGTGTATATCTTACATTGCCCGATATTTAAGCGTACGGTTTGTTGTAGTCGCTAGTGGTTGTGGATCGCTGATCACGTTCAAGAAACTACAGTTCGATTGGAATGTAACTGCATAGTTTATCTATCATTCTTACGCTTATTCAACCTGTTTATAATACCTCTAGGTATAGGCCCACTAAATTCAAAGGGAAACTATTGTAATCTGTGTGTTTTGTTATTCAAACAAGTAGACTTTAGTTCGACTGGTACATTTGCCATGGAAGAGATCTTATCTACTTTAATTAGCTGTCGCTTTTGTGTTCAAGAAGCTGTTATGAATAGACCAAAAATTACACCAACTATCAGGGGACTCAACACTAATAATTCTAATGTCTATCAAACACCACCTGTTATTTTCACAAAAATCCATACTTAATCCTCAAACAAAATTCATACTTAAAATACAATAAAATATAAACCCAGAATAAAGACAAACGTTTGGTCACAATAAATCTTTTTATTGGCAAGGTATTTATAATAAATGTCATATTAATTTGATATATTAACAGAAAAATTCACATACATATGCTGTGGAATATACAGTCTCAGAGTGATGATGGGAAAGTAAAAGCCGGATGGGCTAAACGCAAACAAGTTAAATGGTCTGTAAAGAGTTCTAACCGGTTACAACGATCCAGTCAAAAACTTGTTACATTGACGGCTACCGCAGGTACCATACGGTTAACAGTCAAAATGAATAGTTACCACGGTAAATGTACACCACATACTCTTAATCATTTTCCTTAACATTTAATTGTTTAGCCTAGATAAAATAATAAAATTACCCATTTTTACCAACAGTTATACGATAGAAATAAGAATTTCCCAGAGTATCTTTTCCTGAAGCTGTCCAATCTTTCCAAAACAATTGAGGATGGTAGAATTGGACGATCACGTCTTGAGTCCCTGGGGGGGGGGGGGAATGGTCTCAAGCTGTGCACGGTACCTATTAAGCAGGCAAAAAACTGGTGACCATATTCTAATCTATCTAGCATATTTTGGTATTTCTGATTTCTTAGTAGTTGCCATGTCAACATCCCTGCGTTGATCGGTGAATTCATTTGACGATCCACGCACAGATTTTTCTAAGCGAACCCTATGTCGTCCCGATGTTTAGATTTTCATACCCACGTATATCCACCATTCCCTACAGACTTTCTTTAACCCTTTACGAAGCTTTTTTTCTGTCTTTCAATTGGGGTTCTAAGAAACAAGGACGTTAAAGCTATGCTGTATTGGCCTCAAATATGCTAGATATTCATATATGGTCACCTTTGGTCAGAATTCTTAAAACTGTTTTTATTACAACCTTCGAGGAAATTTTCCTCACTGGGACATTCAGTCATCTTGTGTGTTCCTTAAAAATGTCTGAGAACAATTTGGAGAGTAAAGACCTCCAGGAAAGTACTTTTGAAACCTTCTAGCAATGATAGCGGGCTATAATTTTGGGCCTATTCTGACTACCTGTAAGTAGCAACAAGTGAACACATTGGATTAGAATACCATCACAGATGTAAACGGAAAAAAAATAATCATAATAATGATCAATAAAGTAAAAATATATAATATGTTTCACTGGGTAAATTTCTCAAATATTGGTATGACAAACAAACTTACAGACAGACAAGACAAAACTCTTTACTAGAAATGTTAATATCAGGCTCCAAATAGGATCAAACAGTCCATATTAAAAATAAGCCAGCATGGATTTCTTCTTCCATGAAATCTTTCTAAACAATATATCGTAAGACTGGAAATATTTTCTGGTTTGGACCCAGACATGCCATAGTCACTTTGCTTTTTAAATCTTTTGTTTTTGGTTGAGATATTGGTCGTAGAAGTATCGACAGAAACAATGAATCCCAAAATGAGATTAACGGACCTCAAATAATTAATCTTCTTCCATTAAAAGTCCAAGTTGTTTTTCAGAGAGGATTATAAAATCGTTACTTGGCCGTCGTTTCAAAAAGGCCTATTGTGTTGATACGATGCTGTTTACAATTTCCGACTTGTCGGGACATACGACTGCTTAAAACAGGAAACCCAATTTTGGTTTCTCCAGTCTACAACAAGCTGACCAGATCTGATAAACAGGTTCACTGGACAGACATCACATCGACTGAAATCTGCAAAATACTAACGCAGATGGAATGTTGTTACTAGGTGTGGTTACTACACCCCTGAAAGAAAATAGGAGGAGTCTCACTACTACTAAATAAATTAAACTTTGACCTTGACACCCATAAACACACATAAAGTAACACTCCATTACTTCAAACAACTTCCTCAGAGCTCTCGTTTCATTTTAATGAGAATATGTCTCCTTGATAGTTTCGTTTCCAAATGTTTTCCTCGTGACAAGTTAAAGATACACCGAGCACTCCATTCATAATTAGAACATTCTTCTTATTTTATACTTATTTTTAACCGTTTTCCAAACAGAATACGATGTCTTTCATATCACCTTTTTGTTTCCATCTATCTCAAAAACTCCTAGTTCTGTAAATAGGGGCTAATTCCTTTGCCATGTCTATATATTCATTTATCTTATTTTATCTTTGGATAAAACAAGACATTTCTGGACGCCTTTTCAAACTGTTTTACTAGTACATATACTACTGTCGGGATAAATAAAAAATTTAAAAAAAATTCTAACCAGAAGACTGACTTGCAAAATGAGACTCACAAAAAACTACAAAAATAGTTTTCAAAGAGAGAAAATAACAAAAAACTGTAAACAAACTGTGTATCTGATGCAGAAAGCCTGTGTATATAAAGTAAAATACATCCATTTAATATTTGAAAACATTTCACTTTTAGGTATTTGTTGGGGAAGCACAGAGGTTTGATAGAACCTGGATTTCTTCCTCCACCCAAAAATTGACATCTGAAAAATCTTTACGCAACTGTTTAACAAAAGTCAAGTAGCTTAAACTGATAAACACCAACAGACATTTCGAGGTTATTACATTATAATGAAATTTTACATTGTTTGTTAACACAATACAGTAAATAGCTTGTACACTATCGAAAACCTTGTCTTTTGTTTAATATATCAGTTCATAGAACATGCCAGCCCATTGGCTACAACATTTTTAAATATTCATGAATAACCCCTGAAATATTCTCTGTACTAGCCAGACGAAACTGTCGCCAAAACATAGCAAGTAGTTTATAAAACATACATAGGAACTTAAACCGGATAGAAACATTTTAAGTCCATTTTAAGACAAAACGTCAAACATTATTCTAAAAGAAAAAAACAGGGTTTTCTTTTAACCTGGAGAACAAGACCTTCAAACATGGCTTTACGAGTGACAAACAGGTAGAAAAAAAAACAGCAGAATTGGATGAATAGCTACACTATGTTATATGACCCGTTTATAATGTTAAATGAGGCAAATACTCGGAGACAGAGATTTGTGCGTTACTAAGCTCAGACTCTTCATATACCGAGGAACGAAAAATGGGTTACAACCTCTTTGTCGACGGAAACCTAGGGCGATGACAATAGACGTTGAATATTTATGTTTTTTATGATATTCCATAACGTCAAATATTTCAAATAGAATGGAGAACTTAACACCAAGCCTATCGGTATATACCGTAGGAAATTTATATTGGTTTTCTGTCTCACTCTTAGTTCAGTATTGGAATAAAAGTGAGACATTAATGCACAAGCAAGGAATTTGTAGACTTGATGACCATTTTCAAGCCCCACATATCAACAGCCTATATTAGCCTCTGTAACCGATTCCGGGGTAACCATGGTAACCACTGGTTTTTTACCCTCCGCTCAACGAGGCACCCGCAACTAACTTATGATATCAAAATGGATACAAAATAGTTCATAGAAGAAAATATCTAGTTTCATAGAGACCAACAAAATATGTTATTAAGATAAATAAAAACGCCTAGCACGACACATTAACACCAACGTCCTTTAGACGACCGAATAAGTATTATTAACATAAAAATAAACCCAAGTAATATGAATATGAATAATAGGGTATCTTTTATGGTACAAACTAGGAAGCCAACAAATTTAGTTCATTTTAATATTTCTTTTAGAAATAATATTAATGGAATTTTTTCAACTAGTTTTTTTTTTCTTATTTTTTTTTTTTTCATTTCTGGTGTATTATCTTTTCTCTTAGATTACTTAACCAACGTTTTGTTATATTAGTATATATATTGCTGTACATGTAAGGTAATGTCAAGGTATTTGGTTAGTCATATAGATATGTGATGCATGTGATGCACTGTTTAAGGTAACTTGTATACAATATAATATATACAAAATGAATAAAAAAAAAATATATAAAACAAAAAACATCGTTAACCACCTAGCCAAGTTAAGGTGCAACGTTTCTAAATGCTTTGAATAGCAACGTTTAAACTTAAACATAACAAAAACTTTCAAGAGCAACGTTTAAACTTGAACATAACAAAAACTTTCAAGAGCAACGTTTAAACTTGAACATAACAAAATATTATATTTGGTGAATAATTACAGGAAGAAAAAAATAGTCTTAAATGATGTGCTGTCACCGACCAGATTTCCTTCTTATTATGGCCAGATTTAATTATTATATTTATTATTATTATTATTATAATTAGTCGGCAAAAAGGATACACTTTCAGATTTGATGAAAGCAAAAGCTAATTTGGTTCCAAAGAAAGAAATTTGAACATACCTGTCTGTCCAAAAAATGTAATTTCCATCCTTAACGTTTACACCAAGGGTTCCTAAAAATAACTGTAAACAATTTCATATTTCTTTTCAATTTGTGATCTCATAAAATTCGCTCATTTTATGAAGAATATCCCGTAACAAAACTGACATAATAAGGGTCTTTAATATATTTTCAGCCTCATCGTTCGCAGCAGACTTTTCCCATTCATAGCTTTCAAAACGATAAGATGTTTCATTTTGTTAGCTTTCCTCGTCTCCATGGAAACACGTAAAGAAAATAGACAAAGTTGCTTAAATGCCTTCTCGTTTAAAGCCACGTTTTGACCTAATTTGGCAGCCTTCAAAAACTCATTTATTTCATTATTTTATTCTGAGATCACAATTCAATCAATTTTCATTTTCGTTTATTAATATGCTTAAATGAACTGATAACTTTAACATTTCCATTTTATTGAATAATAAATTTTCCTTTATATTTTCATATTTAAGCATTTTAAACAGTTCTGGGTAAATAATGTTCATTAGCAAATTTACGGAAAAAAAGATTGGCTTTCTAATATTTTGATTTATTTACCATTTAAGTATTTTCGGGTAATTTTCTTTTGGCTTCAATAATTTGAAATTGTTCTACATATTTCTGGAAAAAACCTATTAAAAAAAACCCTTCAAACCTACTCTAATTAAGATTGGGAGCACGGTTTTGTTTACCTCTCATTATCATGGTAGAGTCCATGCTTACCGACAATTCATTTGAATTGACATAATAAATTGTTTGTAAACTACAACTAACTTGTTCCAGTCTCTAAACTAGTAACATGTAACTTGATACTTTGCGAAGTCCTTGCCTTTTTAGGTAACTTTTATCAAAACCATTCTCAACAGATTTTTTCTTCAATAATCTGGAATAATCGCGAAGTCTGGACAACGCAACAACTCACGTGTTCTAGAATAACCGTCCGTTGCAAAGTTGTTCCACGATTTTTTTACTCTCTGGATAAAAACCCAGGATACCACGATTTAACTTTATAAAAAAGAAAGACTGTTATTGATTAAAAGCAATTAAATTTACCGATTATGTTTAGGTCATTTCAAGGCTACAAAAACTGCAAGATTTGTAACTTTGAAGTGCTTTACATTCCTGTGAAAGAATTGAGCCATCCATGCAGATAACCACAGTTATTTCAACCAATGTTTGTGTTGTATACTGATCTCTACAAATCCACATATCAGTGTTACAATAAGTTTTTTTCACCTTTTGGTTTACGTTTCTGTTGATGTCATAGCAAGGTCAAACATAGGTGAATGCACCTTTTTCTCACCCACCTTTGACTGAAATTTACGGAAATCTATTTCTAAGAGGGAAACCTCTGATCGACAGCCAAGAGTTTTTTTCTTTTTTTTCCACCAGTTCCAAGAAGCTTTCGCCCAGGAAATAGTCGCATGCGTTTCGAGAGAACCGGGTGCCTAATGAACTGCCAAAATCGGTCACATCAATATGCTAGTTATGAAAAGCAGTTTGGACCAATCTTTTTTCGTTTTTCTTTTATGGGCCAAACTGATATTTCTTGGATTTGAATCCCTCCTTTCTTTCTTTATTTTTTATTCCCCACGCCCCCCCCCCCTCCTCCCCAGCAATTCTACCGTGAGAAACCAGACCACAGAATAATGGGTTTGTTTGTCACTGTTTACATAAGTGCAATGGGAACAAACATGAAACAAGCTTGAACTCCAGAAGCCATGACATAAAACAAACAATTTTGCCATTCGACCGTACAAAACCATTGTAGAATTTGCGAAAAGTTTTTTAAGCTGTTAATATTAACAAAGGAGATAAAGAGAAAATTGGCTCATAATGCAGCAAGGCAGAAAACCTTTCTTTTCCGTTTTCTTTCCCCGCTGTTTATATTTACACCCCCTGCTGTATTCCACTCAAACACCGTGGACACTTGGCAAAAAAAAAAAAAAACCTGGCTAAGTTATCCCAAGAGGGCGGCGTTGTGCAAACATTTGCCGTGACTAGAAGCGACTCAAACATAATAGAGACATTGTCAGCAGGGGAGGCCATATTCAAGTAGGCGTAACTAGCTAGAACCTTTATGTAGGCTAGGCTTAAGGCACAGTTTGGCAGTGCCACAGGTCAATGTGGTAGGCTGTTTGATTGTAACACAAACTGGACACAGGAATAATTGAGGGCTTCTCACCATACATCACATACACACATGGTGTGAAAGCAACCAAAACTGAATAGGTACTTCAAGGTTCGGGTAAGATAACGAAACCACCATTAGGTACTAAAAACACCACCATGAGCACCACCTGTATTCAAGGTCGACACCATGCTAAGACCCCTCTCCTAGCCCCCAGCCTACACCTCCCCCCCCCCTCATTCTCAGCTCGGCCATCTGTCTTACAGCGAGAACGTGGCGGAATTTGGTAAAACCTTTGGCGATGAACTTCACGAACAACTTTAATAAACATTGACTAAAATCTCTTCTTTCCACAGATCCAACAAAATTACGAACCAGGCGTAAACCAGCACTCCTCCAGGCGTAGACGACAGGTCAAGCTGTCGTCTCTCAAAACTTGAGGGGTCGGCTTTATAAACTTATCCTACCAAAAAGCAAAGTTAATCGTTGGGTTATCGAAATTAAATAATAACTATGTAATAAACGTTCTAGTAATACAACTAATGCCATGTAAGCACTGAGAGTACCAATCAAAAACAACCTTTCCTCAACCAATTTAAACAAAGTTCCCATCCCCCCCCCCCCCCACCCTACCAACCTGTCTCGAAAGATAACCAAAGGACTAGCAACTTGAGAGGTAGACCTCTTGAAACAGGTACACAATAAAGTCCTTTGTCAGACTAGTACGACTCCATTACCCATGATGCATATGTAGCACAAACCTATATTTATAAATCTGTGATATCGTCAATGTTTATAACCTTTCCTGTTCCACAGGTTTCAATTCGTTAAAGTAAAGCCCAGGTTGCGTGCAGTATGACTAATTCCATTACCCATAATGCATATGTAGCACAATACGATATTTATAAACCTGTGATATCATCAATGTTTATAACCTTTCCTGTCCCACAGGTTTCAATTAGTTAAAGTAAAGCCCAGGTTGCGTGCAGTTTAATGTCATGCCAGTTTACTAAATGAAACAGACGCCCTAGTTGCTCACATAGTCAAAGATAAGAAAGTGAATCATAGCTCAGCTTACTTCCTCTAAGGAATAATATGTTTTGGCATCAGCATGCTCCCCGCCGGGGTAAACAAGTTTCGATTGGCTGCACCAGATATTCGCTCATTTCGACCTCTTTCCTTCCTTTCCCCCGAAAAAGAACTCCAGATTATAAAATACTTCCTGAACTAGGATATAGATCTACAGAGTGTATTCAAACACTGCAGACAGTGGACAGAGGCAAGATCCACTTCCCTTAACTCATTTTGTGCGTGAATGTAGTTTGAACGAAAAAAACCTGTTTGCAAATAAATCCGCCTCTCTCCAATTTTTTTCCCCTTTCAAAATATTTACACAATATGGGTGACAATTAAAGGCTGCCTTGTTTAAAGTTAGAAACCCGGAGGGTAAGTTTTTAAACCTCTTTACTCTTACCGACAGACCTTTCCTACATATGTGGCTCTGGGAAGCTCTCCTCGTCTCACCTCGGACGGGGGAGAACCTCTCCGTCCGCGGGGCAGCCGTCGTAAAGATCATGTGAATCGTCATGTGACTAGATCATGTGACTTGTGCGTCTACGAGCCGCAGCCTTATCTGGCTGAGTATCTCAGAGTCGTCCTTCATGTGCAGCCCGGAGTCCTCGGAAGAGTTGTCGTCAGACAGATGTCTCCTGGTTCCTCCCCCTCCGCTATTGGAAGAGGAGAAGGAGGTTGTCCTGCCTAACATACCCTGGCCGTTGGGTAGAGTGCCGTTGCTCTGTCGCTGTGGCTTGGGCTTCACCACTGGTGGTGACCAGGCCTGTGGTGGCATGGACATTGGTCTAGCTGGCTTGGCTTTCCTTGCAGCAGTAGGAGGTGGGACTTTAGCTTTGGGCTTCCTGTCCAGGGTGGCGGTGGTGGTGGTCGTAGGGTCCGACAACTTCAGATTCCTGATGATGTCGTGGATGCCCTTCTCTGTGACTTCTTCCTTGATCCCGCTGTCGTCGCTGGGGAGGTCCTCCAGGATGGTATTCTCTGTGGATATGTCCACCATCGAATGCCGGACGGGTTTCCGCTTCACGCCCGGCGGCTGCTTTGGCTTAGGCTTTGGTGCTGGTGGCGGAAGTGATTTACCTTCCTTTTTAACAGAGTTTTTCTTTTCGAGTGTTCTGGTTCTCTGGACTACTGGTGGCGGAGACTTCGGCACAGGCTCATGGTCGTCCTGACCGGCCGGACTTATCCGATCAAGTGTTTTAACTGCTGGTGTCATTGGGGGAGAAGGGGGCTGTGTCACTGGAGGAGGAGGGGGAGGGGGCTGTGTGGGGGGGGGAGGTGGAGGAGGGGAGGAAGGGGATGGCGGTACCTTTTCCACATGAGATATCTTTGACCTCTGATTCCCAGGTAAATCCGAAACGTCACCCTGTTCAGTTCTTTCTGAAATATTTATCTTCACAGCGAGTGGAGGGGAAGGTGGTGGGGGTGGTGGAGGTGGTGATGCCAGTGGAGGTGGGGGTACACTTCCATCATTCGAAACTGTCCTTGACCCTATTGTTTTTGCACCTTCCGATGACCTTGATGAATTAATTAACGACGCGGAGACTTCCCGCGTTGGCGGCTCTGAAGTTCGAGATGGAGGAGCGCGCTGAGGAGGAGGAGGAGGGTTCCTCTTCTGTGACAGTTTCCTCCCGGGCGATTCCAGTGTCCTGCTGATTTTATGATCCGAATGTTTGCTTCCATCCGGCCTTGGGGATGGTTTCTTTCTGTCCACCGTACTGATCTGCTTGGAGGACGACGTCTGACGGGCCAGGACGTTCTTAGAGATGAACGAGTTCGTATCCTCCGGTAGATAGATGCTCTTGCTGAACGACGTAGTAGGTGAGTTGGGCGGCGTGGATTTGATGCTTGTAATGTCTAGATTGAACCCGGGGAGGGGTTTGTTGGAGTCATACTCCTTGTGATTGACCTCTGGTTCGTCTTGAGGAGGGGCAGGAGGGGCGAAGGACCAGTTACCGCCTTCTCTAACCACCTCCTCTCCCGTCTCCTCGTCCCAAGCCATACTCTCGTTAATCACTGAATCTAAAAAGTCAATGGTGTCCTTCTCCTCTTGAGCTAGTGAGTTGTCAGGCCCATCCATATAGTCCTCTGCGGGCAGAGGGGGCGGGGGAGGCTTTTCCACCCCCAGGGGGGGAGGGCTTCCGAGAGAATCTGGACGCCTGCTATCGCCAGATTCAGCGACTCCATGGGCAGAGAGTGCTGCCAGAAAGTCGTCTTCATTTTCTCTTAGTTTCTCCGATATGGATTCCCTGACCCTCTGCCTCAGATCCGTGATGGCTTCTCTGACTTCGATATCCCGTAGCTCCTGGGCGGTGTCTGTCTTCGGCTGGAGGCTCTGTGGCATCTCGCCGTCGTCTTCCCGGATGGGATCGGACGGGACGTACTCCTGCTGTATCAGGTTCCAGTACGGGTGAAAGTCCACCGAGTTTTGTAGGTGGGAAGGCGGGCCCGTGTAGGACATCTCCGGTTTCTTTGGCGGGGCGTCGGGGAACTTGGGCGGGAGGAAGTCAGCGGTTTGAATGGTTCGATTGAAGTAACCCGGAACATCCTGAAGGGAGGTCACAAATTTATCGGATTCCAAAAGAGACGTCTTATGGAAGTCCTCGGAATGGGAATTGGCGCACCCCATGGTCACCCTTTGAAACTCGCTCACACTAATGAATATGCAGCTTCTGGTGTGGTCACATGACTCTGTAGGGAAAATGAAACAGAAACAAAAAGATCAAAATGTGGGTACAAGTAACATTGAGTACGGTGGAATTACGCAGTGCAGTGTTTGTAAGTACGGGTGTGGGTACAAGTAACATTGAGTAGGAATTACGCAGTGCAGTGTTTGTAAGTACGGGTGTGGGTACAAGTAACATTGAGTAGTACGGTGGAATTACGCAGTGCAGTGTTTGTAAGTACGGGTGTGGGTACAAGTAACATTGAGTAGTACGGTGGAATTACGCAGTGCAGTGTTTGTAAGTACGGGTGGTTAGTGATTAGCGAATAAATTGAAATATGGACGTTTCAATCAGAATTTGGATTTTGTATATAAACATGGAAACTAAGGTCTTTCCAACTTATCTTTCACAGATTTTTAGTGTGAATAGGTTAGGGTATCTCGGCAATGCTGTACAGTACTAGTTAACTGACACATGATTCTCCCACGTACAGCCATAATTTTTTTTTAATTCGAATAGGTTAGGGTATCACGCCAATGCTGTACAGTACTAGTTAACTGACACATATGATTCTCCCACGTACAGCCATAATTTTTTTTAGTGCGAATAGGTTAGGTATCTCTGCAATGCTGTACAGTACTAATTAACTGCCCCATTTGTTTCTCCCACGTACAGCCATAATTTTTTTAGTGCGAATAGGTTAGGGTATCACGGCAATGCTGTACAGTACTAGTTAACTGCCACATTTGTTTCTCCCACATACAGCCATCCAGATACAAAATCTACAAAACATTTACAGAGTCCAAATATCAATAACCTGCTCTCAACTTGCACTCCATTTGTTTTTATGACAGTTCTTTTGTCACAATACAGTATTCAATCTACACTTTTTCTGCACCAATCTCTAAACTATTTAATATTTTTTTCCTCTTTGCATCTCTGCAGCTATCATTTTATGAGTTTAGTTAAAAACAAACTGTTCCATAAAATTAATTAAAATTGATCAATTAAACTGATACCTCGTTTCCTTTTCATCGAAAAACATTTCCTTTTCACTTTCTTTTTGGTTAACTTTTCTTTTGTAAAAAATATCATCTTTTTTTTTTTGGCCATATAGAAAGTCAGTGTACATGATATACTCTACATATATACACTATAGTATTTATATACTTGTAGTTACGGTGTGTAGGTAACAGCTCCAGTACAATACACAGTCACACATTCCTATACAGTGGCTTCTAAGTCAAACCTTGATGACCGAATAACACAATAAGCTCTATCTACTCTAACACTGTGCCACCTCCTCACACTAGGATTGCCATTCACAGAGTTGATGCTAGCTGTCCTTAGTGTCCTACATGACAGATTTCAGACAATAGAGGTGGGGGGGGGGGGGGGACCGTGTTGTTTCACCCAGTCCTACTTGCCACCATTTTAAATGATAAGCAGTAAGGTACAAACAACTGACAAATAACAACCAGTTGACAATTCTATAGTCTCTTCTTGTCATTCAGCTGGCAGACATGATATTTCATGGTTAAAATTACAAAAATGACAGTTTTATAAAAAATAAATTTAAAAAAATATATATATAAATAAAAACAGTACAGTAACTGCGTAAGGTGTACTGTGCCTTATTTGGGTTAATGTTATGTTATGTTTAATGTTAATGTTTTGCAAGGCGCAACATTACTCTTGATATGCTCTGACAAAATATTCAAACTCTGGTACCAGTCCAGCTTGTACAAATTTCCAAACACATTTTATTTAATTTTTATTTATTTGTTTTTATTTGATTGGTTTTATTTTGTTCTTTGTTTGTTATTTGTATTTCTGTTTTTATTTATTTTTTTTTTCATTTTATTTATTTATTTACTTATTTATTTTATTATTATTTTCTTCTTAATATTTTTTTATACTTTTAATATGACCCTTTTCGAAGCTGAGTGAGGTACCACCAATGACAGTGACTGAACTGTAAAGTCTAACTACACAGACCACTAGGTTAGTTCCTCAGATGTAACACAAAACTCAAAGGGAAAACATATTAAGGTTAAATACAAACCATGTACAGTTGTATAACATAATTAAAAAACAGTACTGTGCTTTGAAACAGAATACTGACTGGGCAATAAATACAAACTTTAAAAGAGGAAAGATTTACGAACAATGTTTTTTTTGGGGCTCTATTACAGATTATAGACTCAGGATACACGCAGTTCCAGATGGAATTAAATGCAAGTACACAATAATAAGCAACCATATACAGTAACTAACACATGTACACAGTCACAAAAGACTTTCACATAACATTGGATACATGTTGAAGATTTGGCCTAAGTATTTCAGAACATTCCTCTGTCTTGGCAAGTGGAAGTAAGAAATTTATTTTAATGACCTCCAATCCATCAAACAAGCAATCAGCAGGACCAATTAACAATACTTTATCCCTGAAACTTGTCACAGTTGTTAAAAATAAGACTATTTCAAGGTGACATTGCTATATATATACATGATGAGAATTAGTTGAGAGTACTAGAACACTTGTAGTTGTTACTCACGTACTGAGCGATCATCAGACACATCTAGAAAAAAGTTATTTTATATTTTTTTTCACTGTTCTGGATTTTCCAACTCACTACAATTTCATATATATTCATTTGCCTTTGTCGTTTACCTCCATTTCATTAACATAAAGTCTGTTCAAAATATCTCTTTCGAGATCCGGCTTTATGAATCACAAATGATTTCGAGTTGGTTAGCATCATGTTTGATATATATCTAGAGTAAGGCAAACATGTCACCAAAACAGAACTAGTATTGTTCGATACAGGTGACAAACACCTACAGTGGAATTACGACCTTTTTTTACCGGTTTCAAACCTCTGAAAATACAATCAGCGTCCATAGCCTAGTAGTTAGGGTGTCGCATATAAACAGGAGGCCCGGGTTCAAGTCCCGGTGGAGGCTGCAAGTTTTTCACTGTTCTGGATTTTCCAACTCACTACAATTTCAATTAGATATATAATATAGTATATCCTGATACCTTTACAGTAACTTACAGCATGTTGTTACTCGAGTTTCATGCCAGCAGTGTGCGTCGATCATCAGACAACAGGAAGTGAACATCTGAATCTTTGTTATATGTGTGTGTGTGTTTATGCGTGTATGTATGTATGTATGTATGTATGTATGTATGTATGTATACATATATATACGCAGGTTTCGTTTTTCCACATTTCTGTTTTGATTTAACAATTTTTCCATATTGTCAGGCTCCAGGAGTATGAATTTGTATACATTTCTGTTAATTTTTTGGGTAGGGGACGGTGAGGGTGTGGGGTTGTAGAAGGTGCCGAAAGAGGAAGGAAGGACCTACTAGCAGCAACTGGCACATCATTCATTGACTATATATAAACTCCATATAGGCCTTTAACAATAGGCAAAGAAAAACCTGGCCTGAAAAACCTCCCAATATGAAAAAGAAACTTATCTGGCCACAGCTACAGATATTTACAAAACTAAAAGCATTATTTACGGTTAACACTGAAAGCGGTCTCCATGGGAACGGGACTGGAAAGCATATAATTGAAGAACACTTACCAGAAATGGAATTTATGATTAAAAATCTGCAGCACTGCTTTTTTTGTTCTAATTAAGCACTCGTTAAGTTAATATGCAACAACTGACGTCCAGTTCGACAAACATTCTTCCATCGATGTTCTGTATCCCGTCATTGCTTATATAAGACTATAAATATTTAACGACGATCTTCTTCAGAGCTACCCAAGTTAAGAATGGATTGTTTATCCGACCAGCCCGGTCTTTTTATATCTAGACTATTTTCAGTCTATGTATTTCATCGGTGACGACATCGACTTTCCGAGATTCCCTCTTGCACGGTCAAAGTACAACGAGGTGGTCCTTCATTGATTTACTATAGTGACAATACCTAGTATGGACATGACTCATATAGGTTTACACTGTTCATAGAATAAACAAGGTACTCACTGTACACACAGACTGTATCATCTTGGTAAACAGTGATCGGGGTGATTGGACTTCAGCTAGATACTAGCACTTAAAGGTCTGCTGCCTGTATAGACCCCAACTATAGCACGCTATCATGGAAAAGTTTCTTAAGATTACTTATATCGACCTGCCTTGGTCGTAAAATTACCTCTTTTTACCAATTAGTCTGCAATGCCTGCCACATTTTTTTTTTTCTTGTATGAGGGTCTTTGTGTAAATGCTGTATGATTAGACATGAACACATTTTCACACAGTGTTTACACATAGGGCATAATGGTGTTAAGAAGCTATGCAGGCTAATTGTAAAGCCTGAGATCGATTTAAGACCGTGGCAGGTCGATTACGTAATCACAAAACTTTCCTTGCTATAGCGTGCTATAATTGAAGCCAATAAAGCACATCTTTAAGACAAAACATATATCTAGTAAAAAGCCACTTGCGATTATTATTATTAAGTTATCCCGTCTAAAATCCATTAATAACATTGTCAGTCTATCCTTCTATGAAATAAACGAATGCAAAAATAAGAATTGTGAGAATTCTTTCAATTTCTTCCATATGGTAGCCTAACACCACACTAAGTCAATGGGGAAATCTGGCCTAACCATGTTATTTTGCTGAAATTAATTGCTGAAATAGTTAGAAGATATCCATGGAATACTTTCATTATTGCTGTTTTCTTCGACCACATGGTAGCCTAACACCACACTAAGTCAATTGGAAAATCTAGCCTAACCATCTGTTTATTCACTGAAATTGTGACGCAGTTATAAGATATCCGTGGAATACTTTCAGTATTGCTGTTATCTTTGACCATGGTAAGTCAATGGTAAATTCTTGCCTAACCGCCAGTTTGCAAGAAAGAAAAAAAAAACACACTTTGCGTAGGATTCGGGTATTAAATTAGGAATCGGGTAGTATCACGTCGGGTGGGTACCCATATACCCTGTGCAAACATGTATAACAGTTTGGTACTTTACTGTATGTATGAGTGTGGCATCTATACTGCCATATTTGTACATAACTGTCATATACTTACATATTATATGACCGTACAGAAAACACTTCAGGTACGGATAAGTCCTTTCGTGTTGCCAAGTGTTTACATTTCAGACTCACCCACGGAATAGGCTCAGTAATAAAAATAAAATGAGACAAACAAGAATAATAATTCAGGATCGCTCACATGACGTCTAGATAGGATGTCCAGCTGTTGCCAGCGCAAATGATATTATCAGGTACAGTTTCAATTTGTAGTGAACTCCAATAGTATACATACTGTACTGTGCTGCGTTGTGTAGTTTGGATAATTTAATATTCTACAAAGGGCCAGAGAGAATGGTTCAATGAGCTTAATGCCAGAGCAAATGAGAAGAGGCAGAGGGTTCCACCAATGTATCTATATACTATGTATACTATTCACTATGTATACAGTATTTACTCTATCTAGATATTATGTACTATGTAGATCTACTAGATGCAGTACTATCTATGATGTAGATACTATGTACTATGTACAGATACTACTACTATCTAATACTAGATGCAGTACTATGTACTGTGTAGATACCATGTACTATGCAGAGACTATGTACTATGTAGATAATATGTACTATGCAATACTAGATACAGTACATGTACTATGTAGATACTTCGTACTATGTACATACTATGCACATAGCATGTACTATGTTATACTAGATACAGTACTATGTACTGTGTAGATACTACTTACTTTATGCTGAGACTACGTACAATGTAGATACTATGAACTATGCAATACTAGATGCAGTACTATCTATAATGTAGATACTATGTACTATGAACAGATACTACTACTATCTAATACTAGATGCAGTACTATCTATAATGTAGATACTATGTACTATGAACAGATACTACTACTATCTAATACTAGATGCAGTACTATCTATAATGTAGATACTATGTACTATGTACAGATACTACTACTATCTAATACTAGATGCAGTACTATCTATAATGTAGATACTATGTACTATGAACAGATACTACTACTATCTAATACTAGATGCAGTACTATGTACTGTGTAGATACCATGTAATATGCAGAGACTGTATGTACAATGTAGATAATATGTACTATGCAGAGACTACAAACATATACTATGTACTATGTAATACTAGAAACAGTACATGTACATTACTATGTAGAATCTACATAGTACAGTACTATGCATAGACTACGTACTATGTACTATACTAGTTCCAGTACATGTACTATACAGATATACACTATGTACAGTATTATGCATAGACTACCTACTATGTAGATACTATGTACTTTATGTACAATATACTGTATTATACAACACCTAAATATATTCCGTCCATTTGATTGGTCAATTGCTCGTCGATTGCGTGCAATATCCGCACTATTGCACGCTATGAAATAGAACCGTGCAATATACTTTTTGGATCATAGCACTTTTTTCAATGGTAAGAGAACAATCTGTTGCATGAGTGCATTTTACATCCAAATATATCCAAATTTGAAGGGGTTGTATAAAACAAATAATGAATGGTTTCCATTCGTGCAATAGTGCAAATATTTCATTCGTTGAAAGATGTAATTTGTTCCATTCAACTCGGCTGCGCCTCATTGAATGGAACATTCCATCTTTCAACTCATGAAATATTTGCACTATTGCACTCATAACCATTCATTATTTGTATACTATCATCTATGAGGGAAAAAGGAAAAGTGTGAGATAGGAAAGGATAGTGTGATTGGTACAGGAGAAGTTTTAAATACATGGGTCACAGTGCCCAATATGATCCAAAGACTTGTGACATCCATACCTCCGATTTCATTTTGAGCGAGCTAATTAGGCACACTTCAACAACAACCTAATTTAACAGTTCTTGTCTGTACACACAGCTGGTGTACTATGTATGTACACTTACAAACTATACAGTATTGACAAGCTATTTATGAGAAAATATCTGAATCAAATACATCACTTCACCTGCTACTCTTGACAAAAAGGTTTTCAAAGTTTACTTATAGTATTATACTTACAAAAGAAAATTAGTGGGGAAGGGACCTAGGTGGGGGGGGGGGTCAACATCTGTGTGGAGGTGTCCTATAGTATATCTGTGCTATTTTTTTTAATTTAGTTGTCAATCTTTCATCCATTGAACAATGCACTTATAAAGTACTATGTAAACGTCTATATTCAAATTGATTTTTTTAATTAATTAATGAATTAATTAAGGAGCCAGGAAACTTCATTTATGAAATCATGTAGACCATCACGATCACTCCACAGTATATGACAATATAAAGTACTACTATCTTATGCTACATCACACAGTATCCAAGAATACCAAGGGTACATCCCTTATAAATGGCCTCTTCAGTACTACAAGTTTTAGCTTGTGGCCTACCTGTAGACTAAACAAGCTTGCAAATAATTAATCATCTATAGAACAAAAATTGAGGCCTTCTGCTTGGGTTATTTCATATATTTAGTTTGCTCAAACCTTCCACTGATATTTATTTTTCATACCTGGTCAAATTTGGACTTTAACCTGGGCGTGAAGTAAACAGACAATTGAGATTGTCAAAACCTTCTCAAATTGTTCTGTTTTTCCGATTGCTTTCGTTTTACCATGGAGCTATAAACAGATAGCTCCATGGTTTTACGTCTATGGCACTTGGTAGAATTCTCAAAGTCAATGGGACGCATATTGAACTGAAAATAAATTTCTAATCCTGCCCAATGTTTACTCTAGGGAATGGTAGAGACAGTGCTAACGTTGTGTGGAGACACGTAAGCTAAGAAGCAAAGCAGATGAGCTATTCAAATCCAATTTACAAATCTTGTGAGAGAAAGTGGATTAAATTCTATTGTGAAGACATTCTCGAAGATGGAACATAAGAATTAATAACTAGAAAAGTTGAAATTATTTGAAAGACTGCCTACAGTAAATATGACGCAGGCCTCTCCTGATTTGAATCCTACAGACATATATTTCCTGTACGAATACTCATTATTTAAGATTTAAACAAGATTAATATACCAACTACTCTAGATGTAAGTTGCGTTCAATTCAATTTCGAAAACATATCCCCAGCTTGCATATATCACATTGGTAAAAGTGGGTAAAAGCAACGTGCTTCACCTTGGCTAAATTTGTAACCTTAACCACCATGCTTCTTATTTCATAGTTCTATACAGTCAATTAAATCTACCAATTAACGCATGATTTAGTCAGAAATGTTGTTACTTGCCAACATCATTAACGACCTAGCTCTTGGTTATATTTAACTTCCCTTCAGAGCAAACATGATCGCTGGGATGCTCTATTTAAAAGCACGCATGAATTATCATAAAGCGTGCATAAATTAGCGGTTATATGTACATTTACTTTTGCCATTTAATGATTGTTGACATACGGTATTTATCATGCTACTGTACGTACCACAATTTAAACACACCACAGACCAGTTTCTTGCTACAGTTTGCACTGTCAAACACCCCATAGAGATGCATAAATACATTGGTACAGTATCTAATATAGCAGTTAGCTCTGTATTATATACTACATACCAAGTACTCACCATTTGATATGAATAGCAATAGGACAGTACAGTTTGCATTGCATGGTCTGTGTCCGTAAAAGGGATTTTTAATGACCGTGGAGAATTTTGAGATATTAATTTCGTTACGTAGATTTATTCTCTGCCTCTGGGTGTGCCAAAAACGGCTTCCAGGATAAGTTATCTTCTAAGAAGCAACACTGTAGACACAGATTGGTTGGTACAATATATAGAATATATATAGTTGAAAATAAAAATGTAATTTTTTTTTTTTTTTTAAATAACCATCCAGTGGCGCTGTATTTGCACTAATTCACTATTAATAACTGAACTAAATCTATCTTGAGGCATATTTAAAGTAACTGTTCCAAAATTTATTGCCAACACTTGAAGCTAAACGGCCAAATTTGCATACATTCTTACAAATGAAATGATAAGTAATGCAGGGAACTTATATCCTATATGAAAAAAATAATATCATAAATACAATAATAGTATAAATTATAACTTAGCTAGATTATTCTCTTTGGAGGTGAGGGGGGAGGAGTGGATGGGGGGGGGGGAGTTATTCAACTCTTCCAGGAATGGCACAGGTCTGGAATATGAGCATTTTATTTACTGTACAGTAGCTATCTACACTATTTACAGTGTATTACTGCTGTTTGTAGTACTGTACATCATGTGTACAGACAGCTGCTACAAAGGGGTAGCATGTCAACTTCATAATCTCAATTTGATAAATCAAGAAAGTCATTCATGCAGGGGTCAAGGGTCAAAAGTTCAGCAGTCTAGTTAAATTGTGGATATCAGTTCAGCTAACTGCATAGTATAACTTCATTTTTAAGAGGCATCAGACAGTTGAGACTCAGACAGGATACACATAATTATCAAGGCCATAACCCTATCAGTGTATAAACTGTACATGTACCAATATCTATAAATTTGATGGTAATAGACATGTATGTAAATGAAGGGCTTGATATAAATACATGTTGCTGTGAATACAGCTTATAGTGCAGCCTATAATGTGTGACTTTGTTAGAACATACTACAATGTAATTTTGTATAGCACAACACTATAAGGTAATTGTATCTACATAGTACAATTTGGGTAATTGTATAGTATAGTAATGTAATTGTATAGTACAACACTAAAAGGTATAGTACTGTACAATGACGTAATTGAATCGTACAGTAAGGTAATTGAACAGTATAATACTACAAGGTAATTGTATAGTACAATAAGGTTATTGTATAGTGTAGTAAGGTAATTGTATATTATAATACTACAAGGTTACTAACTCATTTTATGTAGGTAATTGTAGTACAACACTACAAGGTTGTACAACACTACAAGGCATTTGTATAGTACAAGGTATGTGCAATTTAATTACTGTACAAGAAGTCATGTGGGAATCAATGTGCTAACTGTATGTAAGTTTACTACTCACTTACAATGTGAATCAACCAGTACCACATAATTGCAATTTGTTAACATTTTAAAAATTTTGTTTCAAGATTTCAAAAGCTAGCCGAGCTAGTGTACCATAATTTATAACCTTTTTCCACCACCCTGTAAAACACATATAGAATTACCATGTATAGCTTTGTATGTGTTCTATAGTAATTCATTAACACGTACTAGTATGAATTAAAGTTTGAACAATAGTCACTCGATCCCTACGTCACCACCATGATCACACAAAGGAACCACTGAACCTGTATTAAGCGTGTGCACTAATGCATTCTAATGGATGAATATTTGCAATTGACATTAAATGAATTGAAATTTCAGGAATTGATTATAACATGAAAGAAACTTTTGAATGGACCAAACAAAAACCTGTTACCATAGTTACTGAATGGTCAGCACAGCACGTCAAATCATCGGTGGCCCAAAGTTTCAGAGACACCCTAATTTGGCATATATCGGACCGTAACAATACCTGGCACAATTAAATGTCTGACATTCTTGGTCTTAAACCTTAAACTGTTTTACTCACAAACCTTGCAGTTTTAGCTATAGATTGGCAAAATTAGTGTACCCTGGATAATAAAGACCTACTTGTACTGTATCTAGTTCTAAAGCCACTAGGGCCAATCATACTTACAGTACTGTACGTAATATGCCAGTATGTCTACTGTACGTGATAGGAGACCCCCTTTTTCTTGGCATTGGACCGTAACAATACCTGGCAGAATTAAATCTGTGTGCTAGAGGATCCCTACTTTGGCATCCGACCGGAACACTACCTGGCACAAATTAAGTTTTACTGAGGCTGGACTTTTAACCCATTGGACTTAATGAAAGACAGGAAATATTGTGGCATTGTTCTCTTCCCTGTTGAATACGTAAACACAGATACAGGAAATGTTTATATAGTTTACAGTATGTGTATACACATAGTTTTGGTTTCACTGAGTCAGAACTTCTCAGAAACTACCTGTATAGACACACGTTAGTTCAAATACCTCAAGACCGACCCTTGAGGAAAAGAAATCAGTGTGTGTGTGACACCACCCAGTCCAAAGTTTCCAGTATAGACACTGCATATAAAAGTGTACAATATTATAATACTTTTATCCTGGTACATAGCAATGCCCAAAATTACCCCTTCTGTACGGTTACTATAACAGTATGCAGTATGCAATATAACAGTATGCAGTGTACAGAATTTACTAAGAATAATGGTGTACGTATTTAATATGTAGTGGATCACCATGCTTGTACAGGGCTAACATAAAAATTAGGCTACGTATTGACTGTGTACATGTATGCAGACATTAGACAATAATTACTCAGATACCATGCAATAATGCAGACAGTTTTGGACTGTTTCTGAAAGGTTTTGACTGTTTCTGACTGTTCAAGCCGAATTTTTTGTAACTATAATAGCTGACCGGTGAGTCGTTCTGACCTAATATCGGTGTTTACCTTCAATCGTTTTGGTTACAAAGCCTGCCATTTTAGCTCTAACATCAGCAAAAGTACTTTGTGTACCATGGTAAAGATATGTACTGATGTCTAGTGTTATGGCCACTGGGGCTACGGTACAATACTCACTCAGTAGGCCCACTGTATGTCGTGTTTGCACGGGATGGTACATGCAGAACCGGGTTGGTGATCAGTAGAAGGCTGGCGGATACTCAGGTACTCGGTGTACACACACTAATTGTATGTAAATATAACTACCTGCCAATTTTAATTTGTCAAGAGTTTTCTTTTCCAGTTTAAGGTAAAGCAGCCATAATTTCACATGTCCTTCAAATTATAACAATGTCCCTACAAACAGAGTACTGTAAGGTACACTGAGGTTTGCTGAGCACTCTAAAGGCCTATTTCTTACATAAAGTTTACAGACACACTGTCAATGTAACACAGTACTATGAAAATATTGAATTCCGTAATTATGTAATTCTAACTTTATTATACTTTACATGCAAGACTGAAGTATTTATCAATATATATTTTTTGCTGGTAGCCAAATCAGTTAAAGATCTCAGCTGTACACATTTAATGTAGACCTGTACTGTGCATATAGAAATATTGGCGACTAGAATAGAACTGGGGTATATATATTAAATCTAGATTGTTTTAGCAATTAATTAAATACTGTATATCGGTAGCATGCAAATTCACCATCCGCTCAATTTATATATGGCATGATGCAATGTTTGCAATACTCAGAATTTTAACACAAATTCAGAACTCAAGGGGGAAGAAGAAAAAAATCATAAATTGTAATCTAAAAAAACTTAAAAATGAAAGACTTTGATCAATTTGGTTGAATAGTTCAAAGGGAAAAGGAAAGTAACAAATGGAAAAAGAGCGATAATATACATCCTCAGTTTGAAAATTTAGATTTCACTTTTAATGAGTAATTATCACAGATCAAGGTACAGTAATAATTTGGTTAGTTTGCTAGTTTAGACAGGTCTGCAAGGAAAAACGTTAAATTCATGAAATTTACAGAAAGTTACAAGTTTATCACTGGACATTGGGTTTAAAATTCTGGAGGCTTCACGCATCATTAAGTACATGAACATGTATTGTGTACATACTATACTATGATACAGGCAGAATACAATCCTGACACTATAGATTGCAGGGCAAAATGTTTTAACCTTTTCTGTTGGGGGGGGGAGGGGGTGGGGGGTTCTTGTTGATCCCATCGGACAAACAGGTCTTTACAATTTGGTTTGTCCAAAGAGCAAATCTGGTTGTCTGACAAAAAAAATTGTAGCAAAATAACAGGGAGGACTGGACCATCACAGAATTCTGAACAGCTTATAGTACAAATTCATGCAGTTAACCTGTGAAGTTTTGCAACTTACAAAACATTTTAGATTACCCTTGCCGATGAGTTCAGAAAGTATCGCAAAGACGTCCGAGTGTTTCAGCCGCGTCAACCTCGAAAACAGTCACGGCAGAACTTTAGTTGTAGCCTACTACAGCATGTGACTGCAGTCCACCATCCAAGAAGTGCTCAAACCTTTTATCACAATAGAGAGTATTCAGAGTATTTAAAGGCTGTATAAATTTCCTCCTAATTTGATTGAAAGATGCTTACAGCTGTACACTTGTACTGCAATGTTTGAGGAAGAAGGTGTCCCCGATGGTTCCCAAAAGACAGACCTTGTAAATAACTCACTTTCTCTTACCGTTCATCCAACCTAAAAAGGTTACCAGAGACGGTACAGCAAAAGTGCTGTGATTGTGAGGGGACAGGTATGTATTTTACAGTAAACTTAGGAAGTCATACGATTTTTGTCCTCTAGAGTTTCAAAGTTATCAACATTTGTTTGTTTTGGCATTTGGAAAAATACAACGTACTAACTTTCCGAACAAAATATCACAAAGATCTGCCCCAGAAATTAAATTTATGTTGCACAATGTTCATGGCAAGTTATATGGAAGCACCTTTCTTTCCTTCCTGCCTTCCTTTTGTGTACAGTCAGCAATCATTACAGTATTAATTAATAAACATATTTTAACAATGCAAGAGTCCTGGTGCCTTAAATGCTATGAATGCATAGAGTAAATACTTTTTGAACCCTTCAAGCGAAAGGATCAAATGCCCTGGTAGTTTCACTATTACTATAAAGCAGTTACACAGACAATTAAAAACAACGCTGGCAATGTAGAATGTGAAAGTAAATCAAGTTCTGGGTTAATTCTGACACGGACGGACAACACAATACTTGATGCAACCTATAGTGAAAAGGACAAATACTTGAGTGAAGTATTCAACTTTATAAACAAGAGACTACTTATTTACAAAATGATAAAGTTGATATAATGGGCAGATAGAGATGTTTCTACTGGTAAGCAACTGTTTGAAGGACCTAGTACAATAGCAGTGACCTAGCATAGTTGAAGGACCAAGTACAGATTGAGTGTCCTTCAAGTGCCTGCTAGTGAAGTTGAACAATAAGTACTGTCACACTTACTACACAGTATCTGTAGAGAGTGAAGTGGGTACTTGATACTGTGGATGGTGCCACTGTATATAATACAGTGTATAGGCCTATACTGAAGCAGGTATATATAAAGTACTTGTTACAGTAATTAAATTGTACAGTACACGTTTTCAAATGGGTACAGTTTGTAAGATGGATAGAGTGAAAGTAAACTGGCCTCTGATGTGTATGGCTACTGTGCCAGGTATTGGTAATGACGGCATACTGTATGTACAGGGTCAGGTTTAAAGTACAGTACTGCACAAAATCTTAGAACACGGATAGGGTCCTCGAAAGAGCTACTGTGAGGCATCCTGATCCTTGGGTCTCTAAACTAAAACTAAACTATGTAAACTAAAACTAAACTATGTATACTAAAACTAGATGTAAACTAAAACTAAACTATATAAACTGTATTAGAAATTTATGTGAAGAAGCTACTGTACCATCTCAATTGGATGATTCTCCTAGAATTTTTGGATATTGAACTGGGTGAATTTTATTCAACATTTTTGTAGAATGGTACTCTGTGCCGCCACACCCACCCCAACACCCACCCAGGTGCCCATTGTACATGTATGACGACTGTACCACTTTATCGTAGCAATAATACAATTCTTGACTTTACACCCAAAGCAAAATACCGTACTGTTTTGAACAGTATCACCCTCCCCCATCACAAATTCTGATACCTCCACCCCTCTCCCCACCCACCCCCCCACCTAACCACTGCACTCCTTTCCATCCAAGAAATAGATCCCCCAAGAACAACCCTGGCTTAGATCTATAACCCGGCTACACCGTCATCAACAAAGTCCAAATTCAGTAGCCCACACCCTGTTTACATTACACTATTGTGGTTTATACACACACGTGTGTGTGTGACCGATTTTGTACCACTCACTGCTGCATACCTGAGGCATTTTGCACTGCACTACGCATGCATAATGGTCTTGCATTGTGTGTACCAAACCTACACTTAGAGAAACCAGTAGTGCGTGACACTGTCTGAATAACAAAAGAAGGGTATTACTTGACTGACCATGACGAGCCCTTATTGTCATACAGCTAGCCCCTGAGTGCCTTGTTAGTGAGCTGGTCTCTTAAACTGGACGAACCTATTCAACGAAAGGAGTTTACCCGTTCGACCTCGCAACCTATCGAACCTATTGAGACACACACATATATAAATATACTGTACTTTTTGGCAGAGGGTGTGGGGAAGTGGTTTTGGTCTAATTGTGATTACAAAGAAAGAGAAATATAAATAATTAGTCAACCGTGCAGAATAAATTACCGCAACGGAAGCAAGAGAGGCCATTCAATGAACTTGCATGAAAACCTACACTGTGATCATGTTGGTTACATACATGTACAGTAGTTAGCTAAGTGTAAAAGGAAGAACATTTATCTGTTTTCTATTAATTTTTTTTGAACTTACACATCAGTTGCAAACAATTTTCAGAGGTTTTCAATTCCTTTATTTTATGATTACTTCTTGCCTTAATGATGGATGTAGATATAATAGGTATTTGTTTATGTCTAAGAGCTTCACGATGTTTTTGATAGTGGTCGACACAATCTTTCAGAGACAGTTATGTGCATACATGTATGTGGTAATAGGAACTGTTCTGGCATAGTACACATCCCTAAGCAGAAAATGACCATCCCCCTGGCCTAGAATTTCATTATTTTAGCCAGCTATTAAAAAAATATATAAAAAAAGGCCAGAGTTTATAAAATCTTCAGGCTAAAATCAAGTTCTCACTTGCTGACATTTTTCTGAATTACGACGTACATCAATAACTACTGCGTGCTTTTGAGAGTAGCCTACTTATATATGATACTGTACAGTAGAAGCAGTGAATTAACATTGGGCTCTTCAAGTGATGATTGCTAGCCAACTTAGTAGTGTACCATACATGTCTTGAAGTCCTTAAATTGTCTACTGGCAGACAAATCGGGATTGGCATTTTGCCTTTTGGCTACCAGTGGCAAACATCTAACCAGTGAAAAGTCCCACATTTGAGGCCAGTAACCATACTGTACAAGCACACCCAGATGGCATCCCAAGGTTAAACTCAGCGTTAACTACACAAGATGATATTTCATCATTAAGTATCTTGCCACGATCTGTTACTATTCAATTTTACTAGTTATGTAAGAGCCCGGCTGACATTTTTCATACTAAACTATTCATTGGCAGTAGTTATCACATGCAATATATTTTCAACCCAAGACTGTGGGCCTCAACAGCTCTCAAAACTGTTCTAAGAAAAATGTATTTTTGAGCATGATAAACAGTTGGTCTGCACTGGAAATATACTTTACTGTACATAAAGTCTACATAGCAATCCAAAATCAGGTAAATAGTAGCCCCCCTCCCCCTCCACCAACAACTTTTGAAGAGCAGACCAAATAGATTTTCCACCCTTGCACGCTGCATGGTATGCCCGATATTTACGGTACAGTAGTCTCATTCACTGTTCAACTATGAGTACAATAGGCTTGCTTAAAACTCAACTGAATTCAATAGATTTGGGCATAAATTACTGCAAGTTGCCAGAGCATGAATTCATTGTGAGAAGCCAGAGTCCTTGTTCTTTCATGAATTGAAAGAAATGCTCGGTACAGATTTTTTAAAACTTTTCATAACAGAGTAAAATAATTTTGCACGTCACAAACCGAGTATACATTCCAATGCACATAATACGTGATACTGCATAATAAATCAGGAAAACAAAGATGGCAAGATAAAAAGCAAGCAATTCAAACTTATAAAGCGTGAATTTGAATAGTACAGTACAGTATGGTACAGTATATATACTACAACATATAACAGTACAGTTTCAGCTACACCTAATATATGACAGGCCTACAGTAGGGTTGGGCGATATATCGAAAATTATTATTATCGCGATAATTTTTTTTCAGGACGATATTTTTTGAGGATTGAACAAATGACGATAATTTCTTGTGAAAGAAATTTGAAATAAATGTGGAAAAAAATGCGATTATCCTTTCTCCGTTTAATGTGTAAATGTTATTCTAGCATTCCATGGTTAAGAAAGTTGAAAAGAAATAAAGTTTATCAACTTCATTTACTGACTTTTGAACTTCGTAAAAACCCGTCCTTTACAACATTCACTGTATAGAGAACAAAACTCTGAAAATCAGCAGAGAAATTACCAATTGTGTACGAAAAGTAAGTTGGTACACCTTTCAAATTTTACGAAAGATCGAGCAAAATACTTTCGAAAAATTCACGCGAAACTGGCATATCGTGCTAAATGCAACTAATGTCATGTAAACAAGGCTCTAGTACACCCATTTATGAATAAACCATAAGACCACATCTGGTGTTAAGCGGGGGGAAAAGAAAGTATTTTCTAGAATTTCCCCAAAAAAAAGGAAAAATTAATATCCTACCATAGTTAAGTGTATAGTAAATAGCCTAACCACTTCGTCGGTTACGGATCTCACGTAACAACAAAAACACAACTAATTGTATTTTGCGAAGTTGACGTTCTCTACAAGGACATGGAAACAATATTTAGCATTTAGTTAATCATGCCAAGTGGCCTAAAACATGGGATTACAAGGTTTACTTTCATAAAGATGGCCATACTGTAGCTATTAATTGGGGCCTTGATATCGTGCTATGTCTGTATGGTATAGACTGTGCCTCGTGTATCATGGGGAATAGATTGTTTTGTTCATGCGGAGGAGTCCGTTGGCTTGAGGTGTGTTTTACTAACCTTAATGTTACGGGGATATTTACCTACTTTTCTTGAACGTCTAAGATAACATTTCGCATAACTTTACAGACCCTTTACTGACTGACCTAATTAATTCTAGAGTGGAGCCAAAATAGTTTACTCCATGAAAAGTGTTTTTGGAAACGTGCCAAAAATGTTAACAAACAGGTGTTAGACAGGGGGGTTGTATGGCAAGGTACCTGGGAAAATTTGCAGTACATGTAGCCTACCGCGATATTTAAGTAGGGTAAATGAAACACTGCAGTTGTAAACTGATGTACGTATAGTGCACGCTGTTCATTGTTAGGCAGTCTAGAAACGGGGCTTTGCCGAACGTAGTTTGTTCATAATATCGACAGTTTTGTAAGTTAAACTTTTTAAAGATTGTAAGACAGATTAAATCTCTTTTCATTTTATCACATGATATAGCTACTCTAACTTGTCATTTTAAAATTTTCATCAGTTTCGTGACAATTTAAATTCAAAAAGTTGTCAGTATTTTGAATCCTCAACTGCGAATTTTTTATCGCCAGACACGCAAAAATACTAAAATTTTCCGGGGGCCTTCGCCCCCTGGTCCCCACAAGGGGTTCCACCCCTTGACCCCACCTGGGCCCTAAGGCGGGCCCCTGGACCCCACGCCATTATGCTCGCACGCAACGCGTGCTCGGTGTGTTCGCTGCGCGAAAGCACCGGTGGGAAATCGGCAGTTGTTTTTAGTGTGTTCGCGAACACACTAAAAACAACAAGGAAAAATTATCGTAATTATCGAAATATCGCGATAATTTTTGAACTATTTATCGTGACGTTAAAAAGCAAATATCGCCCAACCCTAGCCTACAGTATTGCAAATAAACAAGAACCTTATCACACAGTACTGCTATAACTTCACAAATTAACACTGTAAGTATATATATATACCACATATTTCCAGAATCTAAAAAATTAATCAGACTAACTTTATTACTAACTTATATACTGTACATCATCATGTGGCATTATGCATTATGACCCTACGAAGGGTTGTAGGCAGCAAGAGGTGTGGGGATTTCCCTGCTTGGGGGGGGGGGAGAGACAGATGAACAAGATGTATGAATGATCAAACCAGGGATACAGTCCAAGCGAATCCAGAGAGGAAAAAGATTCTCTCTAAGGCAAAGTCCTTGACACCAAGGACACCATCTTTGTTTCACCACTAAGTCCTCAATTTAGATATATCCTTGAAGCCGCTTAAAGACTTACTTGACAATACACTAAAGGCTGTGCAACGTCCTGCTAAACTTATAGTACTTCCGTCAAAAGATCAAAACTTGACACGCAGAGATGTATGTACAGCATAAACTGGT
>KN882830.1:124975-138593 GCA_000934455.1 Apostichopus parvimensis
TCGACTGGTAAACACTAATGTTGATTATTCGTAACTTGGCGGCCAGGATGCAGGGTGAGCAATTTCAGTTCATTATCTTAATTCTTTTGTCCTTCAGGCTTGGGTAGTACATGTATATGAATGTTTGTGTTAGCACTATAACTGTAGTATTGTATGCACATGTGTGTACATACATGATCAGTACAAACTGTACACTGTGCAATATTTCAAGGGATGTTAATTGGCATTTAAGTGGTTATTGAAACAGTTATTTCACTAATTTATGACGTTGTGAGTCAGAACGAAGGATTAGCATACAACTATTTAACCTGTCTGTATCTTTGGTCTAGCAGGTTGTGTTAGCAGAAAATATGAAAAGAGCGTATTGTACAGACTAAACAAATGGATTGTTTACACATGGTACATACATACATACATCATGTGTAATGTACAATATATTGTTGGGTATAGAAATTCTGATCTCCAGGAATGATCAAATGTTAATAAATGTTGTAAAAGTTGAAAATTAAGTAATTCTTGGTGTATCAGAGTTTGTCTTGTGTTTTTAATATTTGCTTATGTCTGTGGTGGTAGTGTATGTAGTCAAGTGCTATAAAGTATGCACTAGCTGGACTCTGTACAGTACTCATGTTGGACGTAGCTATTACAATGCATAGTGTGTAGTCACTATGTAGTATGCACTAGCTGGAATGTGTACAGTTCTCATGTTGGACACAGCTATTACAATGTATAGTGTGTAGTCACTATGTAGTATGCACTTAGCTGGACTCTGTACAGTCCTCATGTTGGACACAGCTATTACAATGCATAGTGTGTAGTCACTATGTAGTATGCACTAGCTGGAATGTGTACAGTTCTCATGTTGGACACAGCTATGCATAGTGTGTAGTCACAATGTAGTATGCAGTAGCTGGACTCTGTACAGTACTCATGTTGGACATAGCTATTACAGTGCATAGTGTGTAGTCACTATGTAGTATGCACTTAGCTGGACTCTGTACAGTACTCATGTTGGACACAGATATTACAATGCATAGTGTGCAGTTACTATGTAGTTTTCACTTAGCTGGACTGTGTACAGTTCTCATGTTGGACTTAGCTATTACAATGCATAGTGTGAAGTCACTATGTAGTATGCACTTAGCTGGACTATGTACAGTTCTCATGTTGGACATAGCTATTACAATGCATAGTGTGCAGTCACTATGTAGTATGCACTTAGCTGGACTGTGTACAGTGTACAGTTATTGAATGTATTAATACAGGACAAATTTTATATTAATTAATCACTTCTTGATGATGGACTTAGAATATTCAGCCAGAGAAAATCTGACAGGGTTTCGGTTGTAATCGGTATTCACTTTTATAGCCGGACCAGTGTTTGTGCTGTATGTAATACACTAGTATCGCTACTGTACGTAATATTCTGACACTTCTTTAGTGTTCTAAGTAAATTTTTTGAATTTTTATAGAACTTGAAGTTACTTGTAGAAACAACTTAGGTCAAATTTAATAATTTATCATTAGTGGGGAATGAGGGATGGAGGGTTATATCTTTGTACATATCTTACCAGCACTTTCACCGGTAAGTTTCTCATCCGCTGAATAAGATTTAAATAAATAACTACAGTTGTCCAAATGGTTGCATTCTTAGCAGGCTCTGGATAAGGAATCCGGCCAGACTTCCTGAGAATCTGTTCCCGGGCAGGAAATTGAAAACTAAAAGTCCTGCGCAACCCAATTTAATATAGTATATAATATCAGTAGACAGTGTTCAATGGTAGGAATATCAGTGTAAGGTCATAATTTATGACCCCACGCTGGTTTTGTTTGGTTTCTATGAGATTATTCAAACAACCATGAGTATCCAGGTCTTGTTTTATAGGGATGTTCTTATAAATGTCAGTATGTCATTGATTTCTTGGTATGTACAGTTTGTGTGCAAATCTGTGCATATGTCAGGGATGTGCCCACGTTGGGCGGCACTGGGCGTCCCCGCCGAGCACTAAAAATTACCGCTCAGCACTGTCTTAAAAATCGTGAATCACGCCCAGCACTATTTTCATCTAAAATCCCGATATTCCTAACAATACATTCAACATAAATTGGGCTTAGCCTATGCCAAAATTATACAGACTAATAATGCATCAGTTACGCATGCGAGAAACATTACATACGGCTCTCAAGGGAAAAAAAATGTAAATTGTTAGCAAAACTAGTACTTGTGTACATGTGCTTAAAAAGCTACACAAGTGCCAGCATTTGGCATATGAGCACCTTCAAAAACTTGAAACACCCCCCTCCCCTTAGACCCCTCCCCTAGGTCGGCGATCGATATACCCGGCACTTAGGAAATCCTGGGCACATGACATCCCTGTATGTATATATGGAAATTATTCATGAACTACCTAACATGTTGTATAAGAAGGTACAACAGTTCACATGTCAAGTTTCATAGTACCGTACATAACAATCATAGGAATTGGAAATAATGCCACAAAATTTTCTTGATATCCCACTGTTGATATCTGAGTGGTGAAGGTAAGGATAGGTGTGGGAGCCCTCCTCTGGAAAATCAGGTATTATTACCCAGTCTGGTCACGGGTGGGAATGGACTGGAGGAGGGCCAGGAGAAGGGTGGGGGGGGGGACGTCAGCCAAAATTCCTTAAAAATGTGCCTTGTTACTGGTAGTCTTGCTATAGATTAGGTACAGGAGATGGGGATCAGAGGTATTAGGGATGGGGATCAGAGGTGAATTAATATTATATATTTATACTTGTATTGCACCTAATGCAGTATGTCAGTTAACTGTGAGTAAATCAGTTGCAATTGTTGTTGAGAGCACAAGTTGATTAAGTTCTTCATTACAATGACGGTGCAATTTTCTGGCACTTGTTGCCAGTTTTGGTTAAGAAGGTTAAGCAGTACTTACTAGTTCATGAATATATATACAACAGTGCATGCCTGTAGGTAAACATCAGTCTGTACTTTCATGCAAAGTGGATTTGTTGCAACCTATCAAGTAGTTAAGGCTTTCAGCTGGTTTAAGTTTCATGTCATGGTAACATGCGACCAGCACTTTAATTTAAATGTTCAGATATGAAGGTTGAGGTTCTGTGTACTGTACCATGTTGAACTCTCAATGGCATACCATGTATTTAATGTGATGCGCACTTAACTCATGAGATATATATGTATGTAATGTCTGAAGATTTGAATTATCCAGGACCGAAGCATTTTTACATTATCCACGATTTGATTTTCAACATCACATTTACGTCCTCACTCATGCACAGTTACAATTGATAAATCCATCAAATATTACACAGTTGGTACAATAGCTCTACTTATCAACTGCACTACAGTTAAGCGTTGCAGCACATGAATATGTCACCACAAATTATGTTGTATATTCTACGTAGAGCTGTTCTTGCACTCAATAGTAAATAGTATACATGTATCATAGTCCTACTAAGTACAGCTGCCCTCAAAGATGATCAGGTACTATAAGCTATAGGCTGGTGATTGCTGAGTCATCGATTTATAACCAGACTCAAGTCAAGTCCTATACAGTCAGTTAAGTTCAGCATGCTTGCTCTAGCACGTAAAATGTTCTCCAATGTTGTGGTTGCATGGCAAGGACAATTTACCCGTCAGAGATGTTGGGCGATTGATATTGAACATCACACAGTGTTGGTAATTAGAATTTAGCCGACCTGAGACACACCCTGTTTATGTTACAATATGTCTATAGAGTACATATCATTGTCATTCAAAATGCAGCACAGATACAGTGTGGCGAATTAAAATTTAGATAAAAACATTAATATTAGTTGTTTGTGAAATTTGAATATCAGAAGTTGAAGGGAGAGACAAACCCTAGGATGATCTAGATCACTAATATGATCTAGATATGTGTAATGGACCCACTCAGCCAAACAGTACAGTACATTATATGCATACAGTAGTATTGTACAGTTTACATAGTACAGATTATATAGTATATAGTACATTATACACATTACAGTATAAATAGTACATATAGGACAGTATACATAACATAGACAGTACACAGAAAGTACAGTGCAGTTTACATGACAGTATGCATATAAAGTACAGTAAACAAAGTACCGTACACATAGTACAGTATACATTACATAGTACAATACAGTATACATATACAGTACAGTACACATACAGTACTGTAGATTGTAAAGTACAGTATACATATTACAAACACTGTAAAGTATACATGTATACGTATAGTATACAGAGTATAGTATACATAGTACAATATACGTACATAGTACAATACAGTACATACAGTCAGGAAAAAAAGATAGTAGAGTACAGTACATACATACATTGTACAGTATACATGTATACATAGTACAGTTTACATAGTACAATATACATAGTACAGTATACATAGTATAGTACACATAGTACAGTATACGTTACATAGTACAATACAGTATACATATATATATATACAGTACAGTTCACATAGATAGTAGAGTACAGTATACATATATACATTGTACAGTATACATGTATGTACACATAGTACAGTTTAAATAGTACAATATACATAGTACAGTATATATAGTACAGAACACATAGTACAGGATACGTTACATACAGGTAGTACAATACAGTATACATATATACAGTACACATACTGTAGATTGTAAAGTACAGTATACATATTACAAACACTGTACAGTATACATGTATACGTATAGTATACAGAGTATTCATAGTACAATATACGTTACATAGTACAATACAGTATACAGTACAGTTCACATAGATAGTAGAGTACAATACATACATATTACAATACATTGTACAGTATACATACATGTACACATCTAGTACAGTATGTATAGTACAATATACAGTATACATAGTACAGTACACATAATAAAGGTCACCATAGTACAGAGGTAGAACAGTACAGTGTACATAGTACAGTATACATAGTATGGTATGTAGTGTATATTTTCATGAATTGCTGTACTTCACTCACCAGGTACATAACAACACATACATATTGGTGTTAGAAATGTACCACAGCCTACCGTAGGCAGACAATTCAGCTTTATACAGTGTAGCTGAGTATTGTTTACTGTGGTTGATACGTATGATAAAAATAGAAGCCTTTTAAACTTTCTTAAATGTCCACTGTTCATACTCTAGTGCACATACCCATGTGTAGTACTTGTCTGTCTATGTATATAGTCTATGTATATATAGCGATTACAGAGCTACTGTATGTATATGTGTACTACAAAATGTAGTACACATACAATAAACATAGTACACAGTATACATTGCACAGTACAGTGTACAGTTTAATGAATTGTACCATAGCCTACTGTATGCATAGCGATGACAGAGATATATGTACTGTATGTACTATGTATGTGTACTACAAAATGTACCCCTGTTGTTACTGCCAAATGTCATTATAATTTCTTGGATGTTGCAAAGGTGCTTGGGTAATCTTAAACAATGCTATCAAGCCCCACAACAACTATTTCTTATTTTCCATTTTTTCCTGAAAACTTGCTCAGTTGTTAGTTTGAAACATGTGAAACATTTTTTTTCAAGATGTTAACTCACAGTACATTATAAACTTTAAACGTTAATAAAATTGTACTGTCAGTTTTCATGCATGAATGATCACTCAGCAAGTTACTGTAGGAATAACCCCTACCCCGGCCCTACCCCGGCCCTACACCTACAGTACCCCTCAACCACACCCACACTCTTCCTTGTTCATTTGAGTATGATATTTTCATCGATCGTGAGTGTTGTATTCTAGAGCAGCATCGGAACAACTAGATTAAACATTGATTTGATTAATTGTTAATGGATTATTAATTTAGTGGCTATATGGATTAGTTCCTCATACAACTATCCAGGATATTATTAATTGCCAAGTTCAGGTACTTGTTAGCTTTGTCAATATCCCTACTGACCCCCTACTGACCCCTTACTGACCCCTACTGACCCCCTTATGTCCACCTTCCCCACATGTAAGGTACAGCACATCCCATGTTTCTGCCCTTCAAAACCAGTGTTGAGAGCAAGGGGTGGGTGGATTGAGTGTTGACTGGATGGGGTAGGGGTGGGGGGGGGGGAACTAAGGGGTAAGGTGGTGGTTTTCTAAGTTGTACTGTATAGCAACCATTGTGGCCTATCTAACTAATGCATTTTACAGTACTTATAAAAGTAAGCCCTGGCCATTGGGTATGCTAGGCCTCAAAATGGCCGACGGATATTCAATATATATGTAGGCTATAATATGCTGCTGTCGGGTCAGTGACTGGAAGGATTGCTAGGTAAGGTCATAATTACTCTATTCAAAGCAGACCGACCTGTTATATAAGTACTGTATATATATGTTTTTTTAGGTCCAAAATCTTGAAATTCTGTCAATTAATTTGGAATATTATAGCTTTGCCTGATTTTGCCTGATTTGGTCTCACCGTTTCATTCTCACTATATATACATATTTGAGAATGTTTCGTCTCGTTATTCTCTTTCCTGTGAGCTGTTTAACCTACTTATTTATAATGAGTTTCTCTTCCCCCTTGAGGACAAGTTGTGCAGTAATAAAGGAAATCATTAAATAGGATTTCCTACTCTCGTAGAAGTTAAATGTATCCTAGCCGAATTATGGAATTAAAGGGTATATTACTTGCAGTAAGAGAAAGAGAGAGAGGCAGAGAGTGTACCTGTCATCCAACTGAGCTGTTTCTTGTAACAGTACACACAGTTCGACTAATAACTGGTTATCACGGTATAGTAACACTAACATTATAGTACAGTAAATACCGTGTTTGTGAACATAGTCTGGTCTGTTATGGAATTATTTCTGCTGGTAACTGTGGCAACTGTTATGTAATTATGCAGAAGGGTGAGTATGCAGTAGACACTAGTCTATGTAAACAATGTCTGTATGCTGTTACACAGTGCCTATGCTATGCAATTTCTTCAGGTTTCACTCCTTGCTGAGTATGTCTAGATGGTTACTTTACCGTGCATATATAACACAGGTTTATCTGTCTTCAATTGGCTCTTTTTTTTGCTCTTGAAGTTTACTTTGATGCTTATTTGTGGATCTACACTGTGTGCGATGCTTGGTGCATGGCCTATAGTTTAATATACAGGTTTGATCTAGATAGTGAATTAAGAAGAGACCTGAAGGAAACCAGTATCAAATATAATATTATACGTCATTTCTTATATTCAGAACTTTACTGGGTGGAATTGTTGGTCTGTTTTGTAACAAAGTTTGCCTAAATAACCCCCTCCTTACCCTATCTCCCTGTTCCCCTCTTCTAAAGAGGGAACCCTCTGTTAACCTAAATAATCTTTCAGAAGGTATGACCTGTTACTTACCCAGTTGTTACAGTATGTAGTGCATCTCCTTGATGTTATGATACAGTGTCCCCAATGAGAATGTAAAGCTAGTGAGCCTCTATTTTATGATACAGTGTCCCCAGTTAGAATGTAAAACTAGTGCTATATATTCATCTCAGGACTTGATGTTTTGATATGTACAGTGTCCCCAGTTAGAATGTAAAACTAGTGCTACATTCTACTCTTGCTATGTGATGAAGTATGTCCCCAGTTGATACCTGAAATCTCTATTGATGCTGTTAGGATCAAACTGTCAGGCCCTCTTTACCCTCATACTGTATATAAATATCTATATATCTTTATGTATGATTACTAGTTATTAAATTATAAACCAAGGTTGTTTTCTGATTAATTCACAGCTCTTAAGAAACTACAGCACGTCGCCGCTATGAGCAGAGCCAGTCCTGCTGGGAAGGCTAGGAGCCACACCCCTACGACCAACCAAGATCTAGCAAGTCTATTTGAATGTCCGGTCTGTTTCGACTATGTACTGCCCCCAATCCTACAGTGTCAGAGTGGACATCTCGTCTGTTCGAACTGCCGACCAAAGCTGAATTGTTGTCCGACTTGTCGAGGCCCTCTAGGTGAGTGATGTGTTGTCATCAATGTCTCTTCATTTGCTCTCAAGTCATGCTTCAAAGCACTGGTACTGACAGTATAAACAGTTTCTAACCTTTCATCTGATTCTAATGCTAATACCACTCTGTACTGTCCTCTCAAGCCATGCTTCAAAGCACTGGTACTGACAGTATAAACAGTTTCTAACCCTTCAATCTGATTCTAATGCTAATACCACTCTGTACTGTCCTCTAAAGTCATGCTTCAAAGCACTGGTACTGACAGTACAAACAGTTTCTAACATGTATCAGCCACACTGCTCATACTGTCAGTTTTTAAGTGCTTTGAAGCAGGACATTAAACTGAAAGCACAGTATGGAAAAAAATGACTACCTGTCGAGGTCGTCACGGAACTGGTCAATATGTTGGTAAACATTTGGAATATTCTTCATCTTTTGGTTGTATATTATAATGGAACCTGCAGTAAGGTGTCATAATAAATATTGATGAAAATATCAGCCAGTTATTATGAATATTTATAACGTATTAATGAGCAGCAATGAATATTCCATAAATTAGAATAAATTCACTGAATATCATTTATATCGATACACAAATATTAGTATTTGGAATACAGAAATAAAGACTAGAATGAATATTACCGTTCTCTATTAACGAATCATTACTCCAGTTTCAGTTGAAATCAGATATATTTCTTCAAACCCTTCACTAAACATGACCTCAGATTCATGAAGAAGACTACACATGTATGTCACATCATCGAAACCACAACGTATTTTCTCTTTTTCAACTTTCAGGGAGTATCAGAAATCTAGCCATGGAGAAGGTGGCCCAGACGGTGATGTTTCCATGTAAATACGCATCGGTCGGCTGTATCCAGACCATGTCATACACGGAGAAGACTGACCACGAGGAGACCTGCGAGTACAGACCCTACTCCTGCCCCTGCCCTGGGGCCTCCTGTAAATGGCAGGGATCATTGGACCAAGTCATGATTCATCTTACCCATGCTCACAAAAGTATAACCACCCTACAAGGTAAACTTAATACTTGCATAAAATATAGAGCTCTTAAAAGGAGATAAAGATGGGGGGGGGGAATAAAAAAATAAAGAAAAAAAAGCGGGGAAAAAATAAGAACTAAATAAATAAATTTAAAAAAAAAGTTAAAATAAATAAAAAAGTAAAAAAAAAAAGTTAAAATAAATAAAAAAGTAAATAAAAAAGGGGAAATAAATATATGTAATGAGAAAAAAAAAATTCCTGACTCCAACCGATTTATGTCTTGCTTTGAGAAGCAGAGAAACTAGTTTAAAGTTTTCCACTCTGGACATTTAACCTTGACATGATCGAGCAAGAACGTTTTACGTACACCAGAAATTGATTTCATTTCACCAATGGGAACATACATGTTTGTATTCCATAAACGTAATAGCCACTTTACATTGTAAGCAAAGCATGTCATGTGTGCCACAAATCAGGCCCAAATGACCTTAAGTGTGAGTTACAAAAAGAGGGAAAGGGAAGCTGCTTCTAATTTCCTTTGGACATGTCCATCTTGCGGTAATTGGGTCAAATCCCGTTCAAGCCAAACAAATTTGTTTTGCTGTTTACAAATTCCTGTTCCGTTCCCGCAAATTTCTCTGATGTCATCATTTGAAGATTCCTCTTTGTAAGTTCTTGGCTAATTTCTCGCACAGGGACCAATAAACAACTTAGTCGCAGTATTGTTGCCATGGTGATGATTTGGCACTTGAACAGAATATTGCTTAGAGTTGACTATTTCCCAATTAGGTTTTCCGGGGAAGCTCGGCTAAATTATGAAATCAAAGAGGTTTAATTCCTGTTCGTTCTTATCCTCAATTGTATCAGAAGGCTTTAAGATGTACACTAGTGTAATATCCTTGTAGGAAATGTCCACCTGCTTTATTTTAATAATGCGGTAATTTAAGTTGCCGTGGTGATGGTGAGGAACTCGATTTGCTGTTTCAGTCAATTGGCAGTTTTCCCAGCATGTCTTGTGTTTTATGAACTAAACATTGCCAGGTAGGAACTTGGCTGGATTCAAGCTTGTATTATCAACCAGTTAGGGCTTTAATGTAACGTTTCTTAATTTTGTTTTACTGTGATCAGGATTGTGTGGTTGTGGCTACATTAAAACATTGTACAACATACTGTAACAATAATAATAATAATGTAATAATAATACATAATACATAGGCACTGTGTAAAAGGTACTATAACAATGCTGCTAGCTACATAATACATGGACACTATGTACATCATACTGTAACAATGCTGTTAGTATTGCTAGCTGCATAACACATGGACATTGTGTACATGTATCATACTTTAACAAGCTGCTAGCTACATAATACATGGACACTGTGTACAATTATAATATAACAATACTGCTAGCTGCATTATAGGTAGGCACAGTACTGTACACATGCTGATAGTATTGCCAGCTACATTATACATAATGTAGGCTCAGTATGTACAACATACATACTACTAGTACTGCTAGCTACTGCACATTACACATCTATAGGCACACTGTGTGCAACATACTGTAGCAATACTGCCAGCTAAATAATACATCTATGAACAGTGTGTACAACATACTGCAACAATGCTGGTAATATTGCTAGCTACATTATACATAGGCTCAGTATGTACAACATACAATAACAATGCTCGCTGCGTAATAGGTCTAAAGGTACAGTGTGTACATCATACTGTAACAATGCTGCTAGTATTACTAGCTACATTATACATAGGCACAGTGTGTACAACATACTATAACAATGCTGCTAGCTACATAATAGGTAGGCACAGTGTGTACATCATACTGTTACAATGCTGCTAGTATTGGCAGCTACTGTACATAATACATCTATGAACACTGTGTACATCATACTGTGACAATGCTGTTAGTATTGGCAGCTACATAATACATATGGATACAGTATGCACTTGTAACACACTGCTAGTATTAATAGAGCACACATTTACATATTCTGCACAGCACACTGTTACCATACTACTAGTGCAAACTAGCTAGCCATACAATACATAGCTACACTGTAATGCCATCAGGACCTGTACCATGTATGCCAATGCTTCTATAGAGGAAATAATTCATTACTCCCGCCTCTATTTTCCAGTCCTTGGGTTTCCCCCAGATGACAGGGACTTTGTTTATTTCCGTTTTCGTCTTTAAGGGAACTTGCAAATTACTTGAGGTGACAATCGTAAAACTATTTGATAGATGTCTTTGATCTGCGGGAATAGAATTTGACACAGGAAGGTTGTGTCAATGTTGAAAGGAAAATCAAAATCTGAAGGTTTTCATAAAAATTAAAGGATGGCTATAAATGTGAGGGAGGTGGCAAGGGCGAGGCGTTGAGCCGGTATGAAAATGATATTGCAGTGACATTTTGCGTTCAAATCTATAGTCTTACAACAGATTCCCACATGGGGTCTGCAGCAAAGCTGGGGCATGTGTGCAAAAATTTCACAAGTATGTTTTTGCTCCTGAAATTGCTCCAAACTCAGAATTCCTAGCCAGAATGTCTATCTCCCACCCCCCCCCCCCCCCCCCCCCCTCGTGTGGACGCTGGAGAAGGTGATGTGAAATAAGGGTTTAAAATTGTTGATCAGTCATAGTGGTTTGTAGAAACATGCGCACTGCCTGACTATCCGCCACATTTTGTACATCACAACAGTCACGTCAGGGTTGGGGTTTTGCTTTCAGACGTATTGTTGAATACATTGGCCCCGTACAGAAAGGGAATGTTACATTGGCCCCGTACAGGAAGGGAATGTTACATTGGCCCCGTACAGGACGGGAATGTTGAATACACTGGCCCCGTACAGGAAGGGAATGTTTAATACATTGGCCCCGTACAGGAAGGGAATGTTTAATACATTGGCCCTGTACAGGAAGGTAATGTGGCCCCGTACAGGAAGGGAATGTTTAATACATTGGCCCCGTACAGGAAGGGAATGTTTAATACATTGGCCCTGTACAGGAAGGGAATGTTACCTCGCCCGGTCCGAGATACTAGTTTTGTTTTCATATATCTATTTTCAGGGGAGGATATAGTATTCCTAGCTACAGATATTAACTTGCCCGGAGCCGTGGACTGGGTGATGATGCAGAGTTGTTTCGGCCATCACTTCATGTTAGTCTTGGAGAAGCAGGAGAAGTACGACGGACTACAACAGTTCTTTGCAATAGTACAGCTCATCGGCTCCAGGAAACAGGCAGAGAGCTTTGCCTACAGGTATATCAATCATTGAATACTTTATTGAAAAGTAGGGGAGGGAGGAGGCAGCATGAGGGTGGCAGGGAGGGGGAGGGGAGGGGGATTGGAAGGGAATGGTATGTCAGTGGAAGTTATCTTAAGGGTTGGTCATAGGAGGCAGCATGAGGGAGGGAGTAAGGAAGGGGGTTGTATGGTACGGGGAAGGGTTTGGGAAGGGAATGGTGGGGGAATTGTCATTTGAAAATAACTTCAGGGTTGGTTTTAGGAGGAAGCATGAGTTGGAATGTAAGGGGAGGGGTTTGGGAAGGGAATGTTTGGGGGATGCCGTTTAAAAATGTCTTAAGGATTGATCATATGGGGGACACGTTGGGAAATATGATGGGGAAATTAGTATGGGGGGAGTGATGGGGTAAGGCTGGTGGACCTATCATCAGGGAAAAATTGATCTAGCACTGCATAGCAAAATGGGAGAAGTGCCATGTGTAAATGCAAAGATGTACAGTATAGTACATATTTTTTATTTACACAGGAGCAATAGTATACTATTAGGGACAAAATTTTGAACGTTTAATACCACAGCCACTTTACAAAATCTGAAGATCTAAAATTATTCCCTACCGTTCTTATCTGGGTGGATGTCAGATACGTTAGTACGATAAAGCTATGTTTGTAATACAGTAGTTTTTATTTCATTGTCATTAGGAACAGTGTAGTGTTGATCAGCAAAGTCTAGTGTGTGCATATTGAAATTAATAGAACTTCACTAGACTGGAACCCTTTGATTTTACCGCCTGGTGCTGCTAGGATCTCTATACAGAATGACTACTCCAGTCCCCCCATCACAACTCTTAGATATTGCTTCTCACATGAGAGAATAGCCCTAATACTCTTATTTTCCCCTGTAGGGATGAGTGCAATGGGTTGTTTATAAGTAGCTTCCTTATAAGGCATTGCATCATGAGAATATTTCAATATCAGAGCCTGGACTGACAAAAACTATAATATATACACCATTATACCCCCAAATCGCACATTTGAATTTTTTCGCAGAACTGGTACCTACACAAAATCATAGCTAAAACTTCATCTATCCTTTTCCCTAGGACTTAAAACTTATTTGCAGGTCAATATTAAACTCTCTAGTTGCCTTCTGTGTGAATAAAATGTTTTCTGTGTTTTCTCTGTCATTTCAGATTGGAACTCAACGGGTCACGGAGGCGATTGACTTGGGAAGCCACGCCGAGGTCCATCCACGAAGGAGTCCAAGCTGCTATCATGAACAGTGACTGTCTAGTCTTTGATTCCAGCATCGCTCAACTCTTCGCCGAAAATGG
>KN882830.1:156391-166802 GCA_000934455.1 Apostichopus parvimensis
TTTTTTTGAAAGGGGGGGGGTTGGTCTAGGTATTTCTCTTTAAAGTGCAATATAAGAGCACACAATTCCATACATTTCCACTTTGCTGTTATTCCAATACATGTTCATTGTGCTGCAACGGGGCAGCTAGAAATGAAATTAAAAACACTAGATAAAAATGAAATATATATCGTTCTATATTCTCTTCTACTTTGTATAAAGGTGGCCTCAGACATCTGATATGATCATTTCTCAACAAATACTTCACCACACCTGATTTACTGGATAGGTTTTTCCTCCGTTCAAATTTGTCGGACACTCTTCTGAGTTTGGCCGAGAGGGCCCGGTCTATCTGGGATTCCTTCTCCTGCCTGTGATTGGCTCGTTCGTTACATATCTTCAGGAAGACAGCTGTAAGTGTGATAAGTGAATATACATTAAATGACTGTAGGTTAAAACTGGCTGCTACCATACTTAAAAGAATTGTCTGGTAGCCCTTAGAAGTTACCTTAAAAAACGATCAATAATCTTCCAAACAGGTTTTCAAATTATGAGAATGTTGTATTTGACAGAGAAACGATTTTTCAATCGTGTAGGAAGGATATTTCAAATATACTTTAAACAGTAGTGATTGTTATGTCACCTTTGCAAATGCAGATAGTGACATAACCCACGCTCCATACAGTTCCTACAGTAATCACAATATAAGTCGCGTTGAATACAGATTAATTTCTTTCTTAATTTTTGGTGAAATTTCCTATAACTTATATATGTTTTGAAAAAGTCGTTATAAGCCGTCATATATGTAGTGCATCGGGGATTTTGTGATTTTTGTGTAACACAAGATAAGTTTTAACAGCAGACTCTTCGTTGTTCATACATCGTGCTATCCAGCTGCAACGCAAAGAATCTTCGCATGTAGGCTACTCGAAGGTTTACAATCGGACAGTTCTGCAAAGCCTAAGCTTCTCGGTACTACATTCTGCTCTGACATCGATTCCGCCAAGTTTTATCTTTCGGTGTTCCAAATACTTTTCAAGTTTCATTTTACTGTAAAGTTGATCCGTGAATTTAATTTCAGCAATTTCCAAGAACAGTTTATGAACTGTGGTTTGAGTGTGAGAGTGTATTATGTGCAACGCTATGTACGTATACCAACTGGGCATGGTAGGCTGTATATGTTGGCAATATCTACGTAATATATAATAGGCCACCACCTGTGCGTATACACACAAGAGTGTATTTGCTGTGGAAATGGGAGTGCTAACTTCAAATCGCTCGTTTGCCTATTTGCCAGCACTACGTCATTCACCAAATTGATGCGTTCGAACAAACCGTATTTTGGTGAGAAATTGGTGAATTTGAAAACCAGATTTCTACAAGAAGAAAACGTCGAATAGGGACAATTTTCACATGGTGCCATCATTCATGATATTTGTAAGTCTTTCACCTAAAAGTGTTCAACGGAGAAGGAAGACCTACCTTGGTGTCTGAGGAGTGTCTTGTTGGCCGTCTCCTTCCTTTTAACAATCTGAAGCTGTTTCTCCTTCTTGGTCTTTTCATCTATCTTCGCTTGCGCCTTCATCTGCTGTCTTCGCAACCTCTCGTGCTTACTCCAGTGGGCTGCAAGCTGGAAATTGACAAGTTTGATAATTACTACTATATACAATGAATATGTATGAGTAGTTATGCTAATGAATAATGATGCTGTTGGCACATTTATACAATTAGTTATATTTCTAATTTCTTTATTCTCAAAGAGCCAAAGGGATGTTGTGGGTGGGGGAGGGTCATTATTGCTGATTGAGTTATCCCAAAAGATTATTTCCAATTCGAACGCCAACCTTCTTCAGAGCTCTCTTTATGCTCTTAATTTATCAGTTTTGCAGCAAAAAGTTGCTTTTGATGGTTATCAAATGCAAGGGAGAAGTGTGTGTGTGTGTTGGTGGTGGGGCTGGGGGGGGGGAGGGCTGTCTTCATTTGTATTACAACACCTACACTCTCATTCTGGCTATCTTCTGCATCAGTTTTGTCTAAAATAAAAGAGACATTTCACAACTTCTGTCAGTGATGGGGGGGGGGGGTGGAGAGGGGTGGAAATAGTGCACATGGTTGATGGGCTGGCTGGGCATGTATTTTCTTCATGTACATTCCAACATCTGCCTTGCTCAATATCCTTTCATAACTTTGAAAAACAACATAACAAGAAAAATGAAAAAGAAACTGTTAACCATGTTTGGAAGTGAAGTCTTGGCATAGAGGTGGAGGAAAGGACAGGCAAGTTATTATGTAATGAGATCTCTATCCCTTTCCATTCTCTTCTTTATAATCATTTGGCATCATCTCAGTAACCATGCACATGTAATTGTCTTTCTCCTGAGTGTCTTTACAGGGAAAGGGGGACAAAATGCAGGAGGATTGACCAGAGGATGGACAAGAGGATGGACAAGAGAATGGACAATAGGATGGAGAAGAGTATGGATAAGAGGATGGACAATAGGATGCATGGAGAAGAGGATGGACAATAGGATGGAGAAGAGAATGGACAATAGGATGGAGAATAGGATGGAGAAGAGGATGGAGAAGAGGATGGACAATAGGATGCATGGAGAAGAGGATGGACAATAGGATGGAGAAGAGGATGGAGAAGAGGATGGACAATAGGATGAAGAAGAGGATGGAGAAGAGGATGGATAATAGGATGAAGAAGAGCATGGAGTACAAGAGGATGGAGAAGAGGATGGAAAATAGGATGGAGAAGAGGATGGACAATAGGATGGAGAAGAGGACAGACAAGAGGATGGACAATAGGATGGACAAGAGGAAGGAAAATAGGATGGAGAAGAGTATGGACAAGAAGATGGAGAGGAGGATGGACAGGGGGATGGGAAGGCCAGTGGATATGCTCAGAGTATTAAAGTCACTTTCATTTGATCTCTTTACCTTCTTCTCTCTCTCCCTCTTCTTCATCTCTCTCTGCTCGGCTAGTCTCCCCGTGCAACTCTTCTCCTTCTCTGAACGTTTTTGCAGGATGGTTGCTTTTCGTCTTCTCTCCTGGGAAATGAATCAGAAAGACATTTGCACACGTTGTTTACTGTTCCTGTAGTCCTCAAAGAATGAACGATTCGCATTGCTGTTTGTCATCATTATTTTTCAAGCTGTCTTTATGCATTCTTTCTAACACATCCAATTATTCCTTCTTTTATATAGTTATGTTCATGATTATTAAAAAAACAAGTTATGAAAGATTACAAAATGGGTCATACTAACTTGCCAAGGTATTACCCTAATGATATTACATATTTACCTCGAAATCGGAGGCAATGTTTGCTAGTCTTCTCTGCTCCAACCTTCTTGATTTTTGGGCCTCTTCGATTCCTCGCTTTACTCTCCTCTCGTTCAGCAGTTTAACCCTTTTCAACTCGTCTTTCTTCAGGTATCTGAGAAGACTGCATATTTATATAAATAAACATAAATGTGAAGAAACATAAACATATGTATAAATTAACATATCATATTTTCTATCATAACCAATTCACTTGCTTAACTAAGCCAACATTCATCTAAGTAAGCAGTAAAAATATTTACAAACACCTAAAGCTCATTTTAAAATGCACGGTATTTTTAAATCGGGATCTCCTTTACACTTGTAGTGTTCAAACAATGGTATCTTCTATACCTTCTTGTATCATGTATTTAAACACCCCTAGTAACACAATCAACCAGTCCAATCTCTCAGCCTTCCTCACTGGAGTATAGCATTAGCTGCATAACAATGATTAGTCATATAAATATCAGAAGGGGTCAGATGATATCTCTCCTTGGACACAGTGGCGGAGCTAGGGGTATTGGTCAGGGGGGCGAGAATGGTCTGTATAGGGGCGCTTTCGACACTATCTAAGCGGAGCGCCACCATAGGTTGGCGCGGAGCGTACAGTATTTTTTTTGAGTAAAGATACTCCCTAGATCGCCGGAAATGACCCTTTCTGAGCCTTGCTAATTTGCAGATAAACGAAGAATAAATAGCCGTTAGAGCATTTTGTCAGAAAAATACACCAACAAAATGTGACAAATGTCAATAGGTAGATGAGAGCGCAATCAAAAAGTCAATATTCCCTTATAAGTAGAAAGTGGTAAAAAGCTGAAAAGGGCGCCAGCAGTCCATTTGAGTCCGTCAGGGGGGGCATGCACCCCCCCTGACTGTATGGAAGTTCCGCCACTGCTTGGACAGTAGTATCTTACTTTCTGTGGTCACTTATATTCTGGTAATAGGAGAGTTAACATGATGAATAGCTCAGAGAGCATCATCATCTTGCTTCATATTTCCATTATCCTTGGAGAGACATTATATCGGCCACGAGGATGGGATTCCAACCAACGCGTGCAAAGCACAATGGGTTAGCAGGGCATCATCATTTGGCATTGTGTTTAATATCCATTATTCTTGGAACATTATAATACAGTAAGTAACAGCAATGAAATATCAGGATGACATTCTTACGATTCCACGTCGCTCAGAATCGGCGTTGGCCCGAAGCTTATTTCCTCGAAGAGATAGTCACTTAAACGACCAAATACATACACGCATCACTGTGAAGTAATTTGAACTAATAGACAACTTTACCGCACAGCATTAGGGTGTGTCAAACATCAAATGCAATCTTGTAATAGCATGAAATAGCACGAAATAGCATAAAAGAAAGATAATCTTACCTCTCGTGATCTTCTTTGGCTTTGGCCTGTTTCCTTTCCCTCGCCTCTTTTCCTCGTTTATCTCTCTCAGACAACGACCGCTTCTCCTTCAGTTTTCTCTCCGTTGTCATCTTCTTGGCTTTATCATGGTCCATCTACGTACAGAACAGACAGTAGCCATAGAATTTGGTAAAATTATGGTCAGAAAAAAAGGGGGGGGGGAAAGTAATTTACATATATACAAACTTTGAATCAAAAGTAATTTAGGTAACACTATCACTGGAGATATAGTGCTCAACCAAAGGGCCCGGCAGGTAAATAAATCAAAAGTATTAAGTAAACTTTAGTGGCACACTTTATTCTGATACAAATTTATTTCATATAGATGGAGTGTAGGTGGGCTTGTCCATCCATACGAAACAAATTTGTGTCAATGAAATGTGCTTTTAAAGTTTACATAATAGTTTGATCTATAGGTTTATATAAGCTTCTCAATAAAGGGAAGTGAAAATTGAAGTATGACCTCAATAATCAGTTGATGTAAAAGTGAGTTCTAAGTCTTTTTTCTAGAGAACAAGACGTTTTAGGACTCCTTTGCATTTTGCTGTTTGATAAGCTACAAATAGATTAATATTTATAAACATGAACTAGACTTTGATAGCAAATTATGGCAGCAGGGTTCCATCATATTTAAGTACGACAAGAAAGGATTCCTATGTTTTGGTGGGAGAGAGGGTGGAGGGGGGGGGGCAAAAGAAAAAAAATGTTTCTCGTTTTCTATTGCTCAAAAGAGTTCTGAGCTTTAATAATCTGCTCAAAGTACTGTACAAGCTTCCAAGTAAATAAGAGCTGATAAAAACATCAGAATTAAAATCAATTCAGTCAAAACACAGAATTTTAGACATTCCCTGATAAATCTGACAAATTTTCTCCTTACCTGTCGCTTGTGTTTCTGGGTCTGTCGATTAAGCCTCATCTTCTTCAGATATTGATGATAGATGTTAAATTCCTCCAGCGAACATTTCACCTGCAAGAGAAACAAGACTGTTGTTTATTTCTTTCTTTACAAGTAGAAATTACGGCTTAAAAGCAGGAAACATTTAAGATTGTTAAATAGGACATGTTCTAAATAAACAGGGTCTCCAAAATGTTGTTTTAATTGCATTTTTTTACCAGCTGGCATGATTCAAATAGCTAGCAATATGAAATACATGTTTGTGGGAATAGTGCTGTCAAATAACCTAGTTGTGCACTTCAGCTATGGATGAGCATGTTCAGTCTGATCAAGGGTAATATGTAAAATATGTATTAAATTACAAATTTCTGTAAGCATAGTATTAGTATACGCTAATGTCGAATAATGTTAAAAAAGAAAAAAACCATTGCTCATTAAAAATGTTTACAACGTAACAACATTGACAGGACGTCCCCTTTGTGACGTAGGCTAAACCATAAACCGCTTGGACTTCTTTATCTTACCTCATGAACAATAAGCCTAATCTTGTTTTCAGAAAACACTAGACTGATATCCTAGCCTACAGGTACATATTTTCATTTGTAAGGAAGACTTTTATCTTCCTAGCTTTGATCATGTCATAAATACACTTGACTTCATTAATTGGGAAATGTTTACAAATTGAGACAATTAGTGGCTTCGCAACTGGTCCATACACATTCATCACCGTGGCAACTATTTTCTGACTGACCTTTAGCTCTGGAGTAATGAAGCCTTGCTTGATCAATCTTCTCACAGTCCTTGCGTGGGTGTATAGATTCTTGAGATGAGGGTCATGGAGGCTTTTGTACTCCAAAAAAAACTCGTTGGCACTTGAGTCAAATTCTAGGTCACTAGGAGTGAAATGCAGCTACACAGAAAAAAAAAACGGGAAAATAAAATTCTTAGATAAAAATAGTCTTTAAGTTTAAATAATTTGTATTGAATTAGGCTGTGTCCTAGTATGTATCATGTAGCATACCTTACTAGGCTTAGGCCTACTACTGTTATGATGGTATACAGTCAATTCATGATAGTAAGGGCGTTAATGTTCTTTTAAAGGACAGTGGTGATGATAATCTCGCTGATTTCGCTCAGCAGTTTAGTTCTTTCCTTTAACAATGTGATTTCATCAATGGTTTGACCAGATTCCGACAGAAATAGAAAGAATAATGCTTGCAATGGTCAGAAGTTGAACTGCTCGAAGCCAGGTTAAAAATTTCCTAACTCTATGTATGAGCAGAAGTTTATTGTATAGTTGCAAAATGGGTGATATAATCCACGAAACTGTCTTAAACTACAAAGTGGATTTAACTGTGGGCATTTTGGACGTTTTCATAAGGCTTTGTAGATTAAAATTGAACAAGTGGTTACAGCAACTAGTCTATCAGTGCAGCTACAGTGTTTGACACAGTACAGGAAATATAGGACCATGCGAAAATATTAAAAGTGCATAGCCTAGGCCTAAGTTTCATTTCAATACCTGCAATATTTACTTGCAAGCATAATATTATAGCACCTACATTACCTATCTAGCTATGCCATCCTGAATTTCTTAGTGACAAAACTTTCACCCACTGGAAAATGTTATTAAATATCCTTAGTTAGAATGGGCTTGTTTGCAATTCATGGGCTAGGATAGGCCTTCCTCAGTTAGGGTTATGACTAGGGGGCAAAGGCCACACTAAAAGTAACACGTAGGCCTATATCTTAGTGATGCCTTACTCCTGGTACTACATTTCTACATCACTACAGTCTTACACATACAGCAAAACTGTTAATGAACGACAGCAGTCGTGACATAAACTTGATAAAGATACCTTTTCACACAAGCCCGTAGTAAATAACGTTATTGTGCCAGTTGGTGCATACAGCATAGGCAGTTTACTGTACATAACTTGGGTTTGTTTTAACCATGACGGAATGTATGGTAGCGTCACAGGAGCCTCGTCATCGCCGAACGAAAAATAACTTGACTTCTTGTCTTTCGACTTCGTCACATTCAAAGATGCTCCTGCCATGGCTAGGGCGATCTTCAATTCTTCTTCAACTCAAATATTGGTGTTCTTTTTTGGATGTGAGATGAAATGACAATACTGGCTTCAAAAGGCCTACTGTAGATCTTCTACTTGAACCCTTCAACTGATTACTACTCACATGCTACGTTACTCGTTAGGGTAGTTACTACGTTATAGTCGCATAAAGCAAGTTTGTAGCAATGTTCGCACGGTAACTGCATTCCAAGGATGACGTCATAAGAGTCATCCTTTCACGCGTCCAATGGCAACACCGTCCACGCTATCGCCTAGCCTGCGTAGCGGGTTCTGTTTTCCTTCCGTCGGCCCGTAGTAATACGCCCAGCAGTTTGTAAAGAACAGGGCCAAGCAGGCATGTTTCATAGCAACTTCATATCTGTTGTGATTGTGTATTACATGCGATAGCATATTGGCACAATCTAGAACAGTCAAATATGTTTGCCTGGCAACATTGACTTGGTTAGGCGTGGAACCCAGTTATGGTAATCAGAAACCGTGCCTTTATACTTAAGAAGAAAGAAAGTGAGAAAATTGTTAATATATGCCAAGTAGCAAAGAACGAGACAACACAACTAGAAATCGTATTTGTAATAAAAAACCACGGTCTCGTTTGTGATTTCAGACAGGGTGATCTTTCTCTATGAAAGACGATCGATGACCAGATAACATACGCATAATGTCATAATAATGTTATGTGGATTTTGGGAAACTTTGAACTTTCATATCATAAAATAAAGCTTTAGATATAAGGGAAATAGATGAAAGTTCAGATATTTCCCTAATATCTAAAGCTAGCCACCTTCAAACATTTAATGACATCGAAAACTTGTATGATCGCAATATCTTATTAGTAACTATGGCGTCGGAAGTTTTCGAATATAATAGATGGCGCTATTTATTTTTCATCAAAGTCTACTCTCAGTGGCTGCATATGTTGTAAGTCAACATCAGGTTTCGATCTGTGTACTGCTATATAAAGAATCACTTGATTTATAAAATCAAAAGGAACTTCTGTTGGTAACTGTTGGGCTATTTCATAGACATTGTACAATTAGCTTCACAATGTAAAGTGCCCATACAATGTAAGAGCAGGCGGGGGTGGGGTGGGGTTAGAAATTGTACCAGTAGTGGATTTATCAAGGAATTATGAAAAAACACGTATAAGATAAGCTGGCCCCATGGTACACACCTTCCAGGACACCCCACAACCCCTCCCTCCATAGGCATGGAGTTCATAGTGTCAGAGCGTGCTTGTGTTAAATAAAAAAGTGAGTGACAGGCTGTCCTTTGTTTTTGATCTACGGAGGCTAAAACATTCCCCTTCCCACCCATCCCTATAATAATAAAAGGGGATGCAAGGGAAAAACTTCAGATAAACATTGAACCAAAGAAGTTTGCCCAGAGCTCCCAACTGACCCGCATTTCGTGGGTTGGACCCGCATTCTAACACCCAAACCCGCTGACCCGCGCAAGCGTCCGAAAAACCTGCATCGTAATTGTCAAGTATACAAAAAAATTGCATCAAATTTTGACTTAGCAACCATCATTTCTTTAGCATTTAGCATAATAGAGTATAAAACCTCCTTTACAGCATCATTTGAACCTCAAATTAGCCTATATTTCTTTTCATTGGGGCGAGCAGCTAACATTTTCATGCCACGGGAAAGAATGAATTATCACCTACTATTCAATTTATTGATGTTACACACGAAAAAATGCATATTTCTCAGAAAATTTTGGGTGACAAAAGCCTTTCCAAGTGCCACCATTTTACATGTAGGCATCACCAGGATTCCAAAAAAAAATCAACAGGGGAGGGGGAACCCCCTCCCCTTATACCCCAGGATGGCGATTCGTGGCATGGACCCTCATTTGCCTTCTCAAGAGTTGGGAGCTATGTTTGCCTCTCCCACACCCCTGTTCCTCACCCCTCCCTTTCACTTACCATTTCACCTATCCCATCCCTTCAGCAGTGTTAAAAAAAATTAGACATAAAATGAGATTTGTGTAGTGACAAAATAAAGTATAAACCAATTTCTTTAAATTTGTAATATTTTATTTATTGTAATTTGCATAAATCACTGTTTATAATTTCAATACAATCATTGTGTGTAAAACTAACTAGCAAATCAATATATATGGGATGAGGAAGAGTTTGATCTTTCAACTTTCAAAACCTATTACATAAGGGCAAGATATAATTTCTACTCCCAAATTTGGTTGTTTGTATACAAAGGATGAAGTCCATGCCAAACCTTTCTCAGCTAACCATCCCATGAGAATCTTAGAAATACCTGAAATTATTATTTTTTGGGCAGTAAAAAAGATAACCTTCATTAAACAAAAGAACAAGAAAACGAACAAAAAACCCCATAAAAATTGGTACAAGGAGTTGGTAGATAGCAGTTAATTTCTGAATTTTTTTTCTTCAAAATGGACCTGGATTAATTTGCACCAAATTAGTTTGCCAATTATACAGTGTATCAAAGATTAGTCCCAATGAGAATATAAAGCCCCACATACCAGAGAGGTAGACAAACATACAAGTTCCCATTATTGAGACTTATAGGGTCGTCACAAATACAGACAAATTGTTCGAACAATTTTTTGTGGAACTCCCTTCATGATGAAAATGGCAATAAAAGATGTGAGAACTGAAAATTTGTAAATATTTATGGAACCACTTTTTTGGCAGTAATAATGTGAAATT
>KN882830.1:181239-192446 GCA_000934455.1 Apostichopus parvimensis
CATTTCTATAAGCCTACCTTGTCCTTTCTGATGGAAGTCCTGACTATCTTCCGTCCCATTCCCTGCCTCTGGAATGTCGGTGACTGTTCCTTCTGAGGGCTGCTAGCCGAGAGCCTGGACATTGGACTCTTTTGCGGTTCATTCTCTCCCCTCGGTGGTTTGGGTATGTCCTGGGGGGCAGAGACCCGCTATATCAAAATCAATGGGAAAATGTGATGCTAAATACGGTTCTGAATACACAATTATTTAGAACAGATCGTTTTATGTGTACCTTAAAGATATATATACAAATCAATGGGAAACCGCAATGCACAATAAGGGTTCTGACTACACAATTATGTAGAATCGTTTTATGTGTGTACCATAAAGCTATATATACAAATCAATGGGAAATGGTAATGCACAACACCGGTCTGACTACACAATTATTTAGAACGGATTGTTTTAAGTGTGTACCAGCGATTTAAAGATGCTCAGCGTAGAAACGTGCAGTTTACCACAGTTAAGTGATACACACTAGTCTGTACAAATACATACAATGTCCAGCTTGGAACCACAAAAGCATATTCCTACAACTCTCAGACCCCTGGGGTCTGTTCCCCCCGAGATACATTTTACCTAGAAATTTACTGCATTGCGCAATAATATGTGACGTCACACATGATTGGACGATGAAATTAACAAACTTTTGTTTATTTTTTTCTTTAAAATTGAAATGATTAAACATAACACTGGAAAATAAAACTCATATTTGTCAACTCCTATAAACTTTTCGAAACTGTGATATATCTTTTAGAAGCAGTAGAAAACGTAAGATAAAGTTGAAAACTGGCTGATATAAATACATACTCCTTTATTTCATAGTTTAGAGACGTATTTTATTTACCTCTAAGTTATCGTCATCTGGCGTTTCGGCGAATGGGTTCGTACTGGTGTCATCATAGCTGGCAATATATGGCGTACTTGTGGACTTCCTCAACGGATGGACATCGAGTCTGGCAAAACCTGCAAAAGTAGAAATTATAATACAATAATCGATACGTTACAAGAAGTTATTTTTTTGCGTTCAGTAATTTCTTTGCACAACTGGACAGTTTGAAAAGAATAGTGCTTAGGCAATGTTTTCTATGTTTAGCTTGACATATTGCTTTTGATTCAATGATCAAAATACCATATAAACATGTAAATGTGAAAACTTAAATGCAACGTACTGTAACAATGCTGCTCAATACATAATACATGGCCACTGTGTACAACATACTGTGACAATGCTGCTCAATACATAATACATGGCCACCGTGTACAACATACTGTAACAATGCTGCTAGTATTACTAGCTACATAATACACAGGCACAGTGTGTACAACATGAACAGAAACCCTTCCTTCACTGAACCCACCCCCACCCCCATGCACCCCACCCCCATACAACCCACCCCACCCAAAAAAAAGTTACAAGAAAATCTGATATCCTCCAAAGTAAATTTGTTAAGGATATCTGTACTGCTGGCAATTATGCTAGAAAGTCGCATAATGGTCACCCATGGTTAAACACCTTACGGCCTTCCCTCGACACATTTGACCTCATTGGAGCAATTCATTACCTAATCTGACATTCCTCAATCCAAGGAAGGTATTTGGGGGGGGGGGTGGGGGTGGGTGAGACCCTCCTGGGAGCGTGCCTTTGTAAACATTTTCAGCGGGCTAGACGCAGAGGCCAGTGTGTGGTAGGTCATCTACTAATAATAGTCCGAGGTATGTCGGACGCCGTCACTCACTTTTTACATTGATGGCCGTAGGTAGGATACTCCTATTCGAGTCTCCCTTCATCTGTGCTGTGATTTCTATTTCTCCTCGGTTTTTATCTTCCTTTTTGGTTTTGCTGCCTTTTCCTAACAGTTTGTACCATCTAGATAAAATGGGGAAAAAAAGAGAGAAAAACTCATGAAATACATTAACAGATAGACAGACAGACACACATGTTATATACTTTCATCCAGCAATATCATGATATGTTACTCCAAAGAGACCCTTAGCTCAACATGCCACCCCCGTCCCCCATCCCACCTTCAATCTGAACAGATTGTGAGAGAGGTATTCCAAAGGAGCCTGTCCCTCTTTAAATATTGCTTTTTAATCTTACCCTATCACCTGAGGGTTTTCCAAACAGCTCCCTCATCTACACAAGGTCTCCTCATTCAACCATATTTCGCTACTCAAAACTTGACGGGGTAGTTTGACAATTTCAAAATGTGTACACCTTCCATTTTTAGGCAATTCATGATCATGAATACTTTCATAAATTTTGTCTGTTGCGGTCCCAATTATTTAACATTCAGTATTCTCAATGCAATGTCATGACAGGCTAAAGTTACTTTTCTCCTTCGAATAACAGCTTTGAACAGCTTGACAGGGCAGTATACTGTAGGCAGATTGCTATCTACACAACTCCAAATATGTACAGTGTAGCAATGTAGCAGTGAATGTACACAAAACTATAGTACTATACTAATGAACGTATCAATGTTCCACTAACTTGAGTTTTAATTTAAGTAAAATGCATCAACCTCAGAATGTCACACCAGATGTGAACACTAAATCCCTGCTTAATCTCCTGCTTTATAATCCCCACTCATGGATCAGAGGTTAACGACTCTCTGTCCTTCCTTCATCTAACGACTGCTTATCACTAATTAAATGAATACAGTGTGTATACAGTCATCACAATTGCTGTCTGATACAAATTGGTGACATCGTTATCATTGGTTGACCTAAGAAATTCCGAATAGATCAACAACCTAAGCACTGGTAGCCCATTTTTGTGTTCAAAATTGTCATATTTTAGGTGATTTCTAGGCAGTGCAGGGGTCAAGGCTGAGATACAGCATCTACAATGCAACACTCAACACACATTATGTCTACAGCAGAGCTTTGACAAATGTTGTAAATTTTGTCTCAAAATTCACACACATGTATGCAAACAAAACCAGACATACCCACTTCAACTTCTAACGCAACTGAAAATTTCAACTTAAAGTGATATTCCATTGGCTGAAGATGGTTCATTACCCAAAAATATTGGAAATAATCTGCCAGATCAGGTCAAAAACAACATTCTATAGCATTTTTTTACATCAAATTTGGTGGTATTTTGTGAATGGATCTGGTGACAACAGCTATACCTAAGTGATTGTTGTCATCACAACATTTTCAGTTGAAAAAGTTTTTATTTTTCTTTATAATATTCAAGTCACTTATGCACAGAGGAAAAGAATATTTCTTGAAACACAATAAAATTTTGATGACATTCTAAATTTACGGAGAACCTTCACAGCTGAGGAAACATTCCAAGATGCATCAGGCTTCAACGATAAATCAACGAGAACAATGTCGTAGGAAAGTAAAGCCTTGGAAGAATATTTGCCGTGTGACATCACAGACCATCGTTATGACATCACAGACCATTGTTATGACATCACAGACCATCATTATGACATCATAGACCATCATTATGACATCACAGACCATCCATGGAGTAAAGAATTGAGGGTTTAACCAGCCAAAATAAGTATCATTCAATCACCCATATCTTGAGTTAGGGACAAGCAATTTAGATGGGGAAGTCATGTCAACTATCATTGCGAAATATTTGACTTTTCCATATAAAGTTTTACATCGCGTCTCACCCGAATATACACCCCGTTTAAATCTTGTTAAGAGTAAACAAACAATTTTGAACAAACATCTTCAGCCACAAATATCATTTTATAGGTCGAGAACCTGTTTGGACTATTCAGCCATTAAATTACAAAAAAAAATTTACACAGCTATAAATTCAAAATAAAAATAAAACTGTTAGCAAACTGCTATAAACTGTTATAAACTGTTTAGCAAACAGCTATAAATTCAACTGGAGTTGAGTGCTACTCTAAGACCAAAATTCTTACAAACCATGACAGTGAACAGGAATACAGTTCAAACATCGCGGTCGCACATACATACCTTGTACCAATTCAGAGTTGAGAGTCCAGGTTGACTCGTAAATTCCTTGATTTTATTATCCAAATATAAAAAGTCTGTTGTTTGCGCAGAACCAGTGGTGCGGAAATATTTACAAATCGAAACCTCGGTAGTAAAATAGGCTGCACTCCATTTGAGGAAGTACTGTACAGTGGTATTACAGAACTAGATCTTGTTAGTTGCACATCTTTCGTCATACAGGCTAGATACAGTCTGAGTTCGAAACGCATAAAGTTGTCAAACGGTGACACACACATTCATTACAATATCTGTTTGTGATTGCTCTACGGGATGTGCCAGCAGTTGGCTCATCAAAGGTGTGAAAATATTGACATTGACAAAATTAAGTGACACAACTTAAATCCAGAACAGATGTCAATCGGTTAACAAGTATTAACCAAGGTAATGATAGCTACAAACTAAATTTTAAAAGGGACGTTAATTGTATTCCATTGGTCATTTTATCCAAAAAACAAATTTCAAAGGGACAAATTTGTTGTATTCCAATCGGTCACTTTATTCCAAAAACAAATTCGTAAAGGGACATTGACTGTATTCCATTCGGTCACTTTATTCCAAAAGTAATTCTAAAAGGGACTTCAGTTGTTTTCAGTTGGTTACTTTATTCCAAGATCTAATTTTATAGGCACATTACTTGTATTCCATTGGGAACTTTATTCCGAAAACTAATTCTTAAAAGGGACTTTAGTTGTATTCTATTGGTCATTTTATTCCAAAAACAAATTCTAAAAGTGACGTTTATTGTATTCCAATGGTCACTTTTTTCCTAAAACTAATTCTAAAAGGGACATTAGTTGTATTCCATTGGTCACTTTTTTCCAAAAACTAATTCTAAAAGGGACGTTAATTGTATTCCATCGGTCATTTAATACCAAAAACAAATTCTAATAGTGACATTACTTGTATTCTATTAGTCATTTTATTCCAAAAACAAATTAAAAGGGACATGAATTGTTTTCAGTTGGTCACTTTATTCCAAAAACTAATTTTAAGGGACATTATGTCCTTTGTATTCCATTGGTCACTTTATTCCAAAAAGCGATTGTTAGAGGGAAAAGCTGGACATTTCATTGCTTTTAGTCCAAAAACTAAAGTCAAAATGGGAAGGAAGTGTTTCATTTTAACTGGCAAGCTATGCAACTAGCCGCTTGAATTTACCATATTTTAGCAGTGAGCTTTAAAATATGATTTAAGTAGGGTACAGAAGGGGATGTAGGAATGACAGTTTGAGGGGAAGGGGGAAGGGGGAAAGGGGGAGGGGGAAGGGGTATGGGACAGGGCTGTCAGCAGGAAAGTGGATGAGCTTACCCTCTAATTGATCTCTTTGGTGCAGCTTCTACCTCCATGAGGGGGATCTCAACTTTCCCCAGGAACCTCTCCAGGAAGAAATCTTGGTGGAGCACTGTCAGTTCTAACTTGGAGTCTCTTGGACGGACAATCCTGAGAGAGGAGGATAAATGCTGACTCAAATCATATCACAGGTCATTATCATGAGAAACTTGATAAACTTTGTATATTATCATGTATATGCACACATCAGCGAGGTAAGGTTACTAGGAATAACAGAAACCTTAACAGGGAGAGAGAGGGGGGGGGGGGAGTTAATTCAAGAGATAAGCTAACCTGTCTCCTCACAACATTTCCACTCTACCATATATCTAAAGCAATCTGGTATTCTTTCTATAGCTGTACATACTCCAGACACCAGTAATTTCCTCCTTCTACGGTCATCTTATGTGTCTGTAACAGCATCACACAGAGCAGAGGTCTTAACTTGTTGTTACCCTCCAGTTGGTAAACACCCTACAGTCACATCTGTAATACTGACCAACAAACTTACCATGTCAAATTTCATTTCATGGCAAAATTGCCCTGTTCCAGGTTCCACTTGAAATGACTGTGCGTAATTATCTAGCGTTTATTATTGATTACCATTAACCATGTCTCCTGATATGTTTAGATATTTACGAGGGACGAGCTTAACACCTGCCTCCCCACCTCATGAGCATTCGCGCTATACCAGGCCTAGAATATGAGGTGGTCATTTTCTTACCACCGAACAGTAACACCAGGTAGTGCCTAGTCACAACCAGTCAATGCCCCCACACTCACCACCCTGCCCCACCCAAAGTGCCTAAAAGTGTTTCTTTTATCCAGTGGTTCTTTTTAAATCTTTCCCCGATTCCTAATTTTCACCATTAATTTCTTGTTTCTGAATCATGTGAGAATCTAACATCTGATCCACTCCCCTGCTTCATTTCTAGTTTCAGGAACATTTCTGATTTTCTGTCCTATTGTTATTTTCTAACAACCCTCCACTCGCTCTACCCCCATTCGCTCCCCCCCCCCACTCAGCCCCTCCCAACTGCAATTGCCCACTCAATTATTATATAGTCCTCACTATACCAGATATAAGATGACCCTACTCAGCATTTTGGGAACTCTTCTCAAGGACACAAATTGCTCAAACCTGTTTGCCTCCCTCCCATCTCAACAATAGAATCATTTGTTTTTTCAACGACACACATCAACACAGTTCCATTGGATTTCAGAGATCCATAATTTTGCTACTCAATAGTTTTCTTGCCATCACTTACAATTCGCAGTCTTCGTTCCATTCCGGATTCTGGGATTTTTCGATCACCGAGGTCGCGAATTTTTCTTTTCCAAGGCAGATGGTTACAAATGGACTGCTCTTACTGTCTTTACCTCTGGGCTTAAGATTCCTTGCTCTATGAACTGCCAAAAAATACAAAAGGTGAAATCTCTGAAGGATAATTCAAGCAGAAAACACAGAGGTCTCGTGTACTAACAATGGCGTTGTGCACTGAATCGATCAATTTTGCCAAACCCACCAAGCACTGCGTATAAAGTTAATCTTGCAAAAATGATGAAAATGATGTAAATGATGAAAAGAACAAAACCCTCCCTCAAACTGATTATTAAGGGGAAAAAATGATCAAGGCATCTGCAGCATCATACATATATGGTGCGTCGGTATTTAAGCAAAAACAGATACCGATGTACCCGCTGACGAATACCTGGTATTAACAGGGTATACCAGGAATTTTCGTGGAACCGCTACTTACAGCGATAACTGTACTACCAAACACTAGCATGAACCGTATGTACACTAGCCTAGCATACAAAATGTATTTGCGGTTTCATGACAACGACTTTCCCATCTATGTTTTTCCTTTTGCAGCAACTTATTCAAAGATTTGATGACAGATCATTTCAGTACCGTCAGTAAGGGTATGAGTGAAATACCAGGTATACCTGGTATATCGGTATACCGACGCGCCCTAGTACTTACTATAAAGTGGTATTAACATAATTAGACTCAGATAACTCACGCTGTACGATTCGTACAGTATACATGTAGAAATTATCAAAATTAACTCAAATAAGAAGGATGGTCACATTTTAGGATGGGTGATCAAACATTGAAGAGTGGAAGCTTCTACTGTAAGGTCTAATGTCACCTGAGATCTCTTCACTATCGCATATTAACCACAGACTGGTGTGAGTCTTAAGGCAGGGCACAGGCCAACTGTGTAACTAACTTGTGTAAATACAAGGAACAATCATCACCCAATTGAATCATTTATCCTCTTGAACTGTTCGACTTTGATCCATCAACGAGCGGCTTTTAATCATACCACGACGAGACTTAACCGTAATCCCGAATCGCCTCGCGTTCTCCGATGCGGAGAAGGTCTACTAAGCATCGACGGATGTCGTGAGACATTACTATTTTTAGACGTACATTAATTTTTGAAGTTGACTCACCGACCACCCGGCAGGACTTCTTATCTATTAAGTCTATATTATCCATCGACGTCATAATGGATTGCTCTTCATTTAGTGACTGCAGTCCTTAGATTCACGGTAGCGGCAGAAAAAGTCGACCTCTGTCACCTGAAACCCGCAATTTCTCCACAGAACAATTACATAGCTGCCAAGATGGATAAGAAGCAAGAACAGAACATTATTTCTATTTGATGTAAATTGGCTTGTGGCAAGTTGATGCATCTAAATTGTTGAATACATAACATATATGTTGAATAAGAGACACATCTTATCCTTATAATTAAAGTAAAAAACACTCTCACAGCTCTCAGATGGTTACATAATTGGTCAAGAATTGGCCTCAAAGACCCTTTCTTATGCTGAATCGCAGCATGAAATAGCAACTTTAGAGCTGCACAACTGCAAAATATGTTACAGGAAAACACTGTAATCATTGTTTTGTATTGTTTGGACTGGACATAATATTCTCTATCATTACATTTCTGAGTAACTACACATATGAAAAATGCAAACGGTACTAATTTAGAATCCGTACCATTCCACTATTTCTGTTAATCCATATCCCGCTTACTATCTCTCTCCCACATTCATGTAATCACTCCCTATCTCCACCTCCCATTCTTCTATCTCCTTATCCTAACCGGATTATACAGTTGTTATTCTGCCGATTCGAAGTAAGCTTTCCCATTCATATGGTACGGATTCTAAAGTTAGGCCACGCAAACAGTTGATTGATTTGGATTTTTCCTTGATAGACATCGTTGATCAAATCCTTCAGTCCATCAATTATGACTATGAGCCCACCATGCTATATACTAAGTCTAGGCCTACTACACCATTAGCAATGTGGCTTGTTTCACCTTGCAGTAATATTGAATTTTTATGCAGCTTTTCTTTGCTTTTTGTTACATATTGTGACATGGTCTCTTAGTGTTAGGCTAGCTTATTTAGTTAAACAAAGATACAATTGCTGTTCAATACTTTGGTTGATGTGGTCACCAACAGAGATTAGTGGTATCCAATATTTTAATGTTGATAGACTTAAGGTCTAGACAAGGCTCTAGTTAGTCACTTGCTCAACTTTGAGTAGGCCTAGCCTGTATAATTGTCCGTGTGATTGCAGGCCTAGGCATAGTAGAACTGTGGGCTTGTCAACTCTTTGAATTTGATGTTAGAAATTGACACACTAGCCTACACTCTATTCTACACTTGTTACGTTCTGACAGTATGTGATACATGAAAGGAACTAACATTAGTCTCCACTCAGTAACAACAGTAACAGTTTGTTACAACGTTAGCCTTAGGTAGTAAAGTATGGCCTAGGTATCAGCCCTATTACATTTAGCCTAACCCTAATGTTTGTTTGGACGAGACGTAACCTCTCCTTGTTCTTACACTCGTCACTAATATTAATTCATTCTGAATACCAATGCCACAGCGGCGACAGATTATGTTGACAGCTTTCACACCTGATAATTAAATTCCAGTCAATGCTAAAACCAGAACTGAGTTCAGGTAGTAGGCCTAGTATCTTCTCCAACGAGCTAGTTCGGTGTCTTTCACTTTCTCCTAATTTCTGATTTAGGACATCGTACTCAGACTAGGTACAGTAGGTTATAGCTTAGCTGCTTCACCAGTGAGATTTAGTAATCGGTACCTTGTGTAGCCTATATAGGATGTAAATAGCTAGCTATTTATGAAGTACAGACTACACATTTGTGTGTTAGCCATAGACTGTTAGAGGTACACCTGTTTGGTACTGCTATCATATTTTGATACGGTACACAACTGTACAAACTGGGGCGTAAAGCTATAACGGATCACATTTCATGTTATTTTTCAGTAGTCAGAGATTACTTACCATTGTAATTTGAAAATTTCCCCATAAAACCTCTTTTATTTTAAATTAAAAAATATTTAATGACCAGTTGCGAGAGGAATATCATATAGTGTGCAACCTTGGGTTACAAGGTATTGGTAAGGATATAGCCAAGCTGTGACGTTCGAGCTATATATATCGTAAATGAACTTGCATACAAATATTAGGTGTAATCAACGTTTCACCAATTAAGTTTGTCATTTGGTAAACACAGTTTCCTGGTCAGTGACATTCGGTTTATCAAGTTACTTGGCAGAGCCTTCAAATCCATGACTCATAAACCTCGGACTTTGAAACTGAATTCTATTGGCGTGTTTTTGTACCTTCTGTTACTGTTACTTTACTTGTCATTTAGCCTTTGAAGAAGATCCTGCTAAGATCGAAACGTCGGGCCAACTTACTTCCACACATTCTCTTACACAGGCTCCCTATAGTGGATAAGCAGTTTGCTAACAGTTTTAGTTTAATTTAAACTTAATTATAGGAAGAAGAATTCTAGGAGTGTTAGCTCAATGGTTAACGCCGGTGCCTTCCAATCATAATCGGTACCCGTTTCGAGGGAATAACAGGCTGACTAGGGATCAGGAATATTTTATGGGGAAATGCAAGAATGATACGGGGGAGGGGCCGGTCTACTGGGAGAAGGACACCGCCATCCCTTTGGGAATTTTTCTACAAGTTAAATTACTGAAAGGTATGCTGTATTGGCCCCAAATATGCTAGTTATTCAAATATGGACACCTTTGGTCAAAATTCTTAAAATGTTTTTATTACAACCTTCGAGTAAAATTTCCTCATTGGGACATTCAGTCATCTTGTGTGTTCCTTAAAAATGTCTGATAACAAATTTGAGAGTAAAGACCTCCAGGAAAGTACTTTTTGAAAACTTCTAGCAATTATAGCATAGTAGAATTTAGGGCAGACTACCTTTCAGTGATTAGACGCAACATAGTGTTCATTTGACAATTTTTCACGTTAATGCACTGCATTTGAAGCTCTTAATTTATACTAGCCTATAGCGCTATATATTTTGGATAAGTACCAGATCTGGTTGGAGAGGGGCCGCGGAGGGGGGGGGGGGCACTGGGGGCAAGAGGACATATGTGGGAGGCTGGTGTTGTGAATTGTTTCCCATACAGATCGATTAGGCAGCGAACTATGTCATTTAACTTGCCCCTTTTGAAGTCTTCATAAGTTCATGCTACGCCCCATGGGACTGACCCTAACATACCCCGAGCTCCAGGACTGTAGTCCAGGGGCGTCGTGCGAAAATAAATTTTTGGGGGGCCCGTCAGCAGGTGATGACTATCTAAGCGGAGCGTCACCACAGGTTGGCGCGCAGCGTACAAGAAAATTTTTCGTCTGGCAGACCCCTCAGATTGCAGGAAACGGCACTTCCCGTGCCTTATGGCAGTAAGCAACACCCCTAAAATTGATAAAAATTTCCGGCAATTTTTTATTTTGGGAAATATTC
>KN882831.1:2697-13977 GCA_000934455.1 Apostichopus parvimensis
GGGGGGAAATATAGAGAGAACCGTGACTATGTGGTTGCATGAAGTCAAGTTAATAAAGATCATGTGTAGTATCTGTCCCCTTTCGAGGGGAATGGTGATGTACACCCGACGATGATCACACAGTCACAGTCCCGATGCAAGCGGACTGGGGTTGAGAGCGGACCAGTCGTTCGGTAGTTTGGTTTTCGTGCCCAGGTTCTTTCCTGGGCGACTTTTTCTTAAAAAGTATAAAAGATAGAGAAAAAAACATATTTCTCAAGAACGAAAACAAATATGAAGATATCTGACTGGTGTAAGGGTAATGATATTTAATTTAATTTTGGCATACATGAAGATTATAACTATTGCATATTGCCAGCGGGCATGTGGTGTACGTGCACCTTACTATAATAGTGTATAAACCCTCTGGTACCGTCGTGGGGCATTTACTACACACGCATTGTCTATAACTAGTTCACAGTGATGGCGGGATATATGACATCCCCAGTATATAAGTGACCCTCATATACATGAAACTGAGGCCTAAGCAGCAATAGTAACATTGAGTATAACGTTGTTGTATATGTAAGCCTGACGAGTAGGTGGAGAAGGGATCTGAGTGTTTCGCTTAAAGTACCGCGTAAAACAATAATGTATTCTCGGGAAATTAAGACTACAAAATGGGGTTTTGTGACATCGAGTGTAAATTGCCGATGGGTATGCAATGTATACCCAGGGACGTAGCCAGGGGAGCAATGGGAGCGATTTCCCCTCCCCCACCCCTGTGAGTACACCGAAAAACAATTTAACTAAAAGCAGGAAATATCATTTAAGCCCTCTTTTCAGGTTGCAGGAAGCTAAGCGACCCTTCTCAATCTTTCCCCTGAAAGTTCGTCTGCTACGTAATACAGTACTCTTATTATTGTTTATTTCCTGCAAAATTATGTGTACACATTGGCGCTCCGTTAAGTGTAATAATGTTCCCTTTGTGAGAAATGCCCCTTTTAAAATTCTGCCCCCCCCCCCGATTTCAAATTTCTGGCTACTTCCCTGTGTATACCTTACAGTTGAGAATAGATGATATACCTAGGCTACATGTTAGTATAGAGGTAACTGGACTAAACATGCAGTGAACGCAATACATAGCACTTGGCGTAGATCTAAATATGAAACCGCAGGTGTATACAGCAGTGTTTATAACTGTCATTCAAGTTAATGGTATAGTGTCATATACCTATTAATGGTTATGTATATCTTGGCATGTGGTGCATACCTTAACAAAAAACAATCACATTTATATGATATTTTTAAGGTAAGATATGTATTAGTTTGGGTTTTGCAGGTAAGGTCAGTTACCAACAGTGTAGCCTATATTAACCTAATAAGAAAATCTGCAGTCATGTAGACAAAATACATTTCGATATCTCAAAATCTGAAGGCAGACAATGAAAAGAAAGCAAAAATGGAAGGCGAAAAAACAGTAAAATAAAGGAAACATTCTTTTAACAACTATAATCAACAATCGAAACCTACCGTTGGTTATAGTTCGGGAACAAACTCATGCATGTTGTAAGGTTGTATACGCTCTTATTCGTATATATTGAGTTCAAAATTTCCTACGATGAACTTTTTAATTTTCCGCAAATTGTCACCTGTTGGTGTCATTTTGTATGGTGCACCCCTGGTCGCATGCCCTTGAATTCAATGATCTATTTTGGCGGGAATCACGCTGTTTACCTAATTTCAAAAACCATGAAATGAGGATAATATTTACAATGTTTTCCTGTTTTAGTGGGAAATGGCTTATTTAATTTGTCTTAGTTTTCAGAATCGTTCAAAATATTGTTTGAGATTATTCAGTTTCTGAAAATTTTCCGAAAGAGGAACAGGAAGAAATTTCGTATTCCGCGGAATCTGATCTTTTGTTTTGTCTTTGCTTTTTGTCAAGGACTGGTCCAAATTCGACCGAAAGACTTCAAGATTTTACGGTAACTTACGGTATACTTTACACCAGGGGTAGGCAACCTTCGGCCCGCGGGCCACATGCGGCCCGCCAGTGAATTTTTTGCGGCCCGTGAAATGTCTCAAGAAAAAGAAGAAAATATAAATCTATTTTACATTATCACAAAAACACGAGCTATAGCTGCCAATTAATCGGCACTAATGATGCTGTCAGGTAGTCCTACTATCCCCATTAATTATCAAATGTACTGTATTGACATTATGTTTTTGTGAATACAGATTAAGTACACACACCTATTGCTTGAAAGTCCTCGGAATCAAAGGTTTGAAATCAACAGCAGGTCGCTGGTTAGGTGCGGCCCTGTTAATTTTACACCCCTTATATCTGGCCCATTCGTTCAAAAAGGTTGCCCACCCCTGCCTTACACGTTAATATTTGATCATTGGGCAGATGAGTGTATGAAAAGTTGTTGTCGGTGCATAGTATAGCTGCATGGTGTGTTGTCAAATCCTTTAAAATAAATTCTACAATGTTCATTTCAATATTTCGTCAACAATGTGCAATTGACCTTGCATGACACTAGAATGTTATTGTGTCTCTCTGAAAATGTTAACTGGTATATATTTTCTTTTTCAACGTTTGAACTTACAAACTTGACACACAAGTCATTGACACTTAGTTCATTCATTTTATTTTCGAAATGAGGTTATTGACTTCTTCTAATTCTTCTTTTTCTTCTTCTGTCATCTTCTTTTCTCACGTCGCCTTTTGTAAATATTGATCAAAAACTTGTAACGCACTGGCATTTTGCGTTCAGGAAGTTTCCACTGGGAGACTCCACTAGAGTCAGTCTTGGAGGTTCCTTCCTTTCAGCTCACATTCTAGAATGTAGTAGTCATAGGGTTGGTATACCTTCTTTGGAGATGTCCTTATAAGAACTTCGCCGGGGTGTGAAAACCACGTATCTTGAGCTATTTTCAGTTGTGTTTAGGTAAACCACCTTGCGGCCAACGCCCGCCATTTTGCCATCGTCAGTTTTGTTGGCTTGAAAATTCCAGACTTTGTATTTTGCCCCCATTTTTGTTGAGAATTATAAAACAAATGAAATGACCTCGCGATGACTAGTAAAAAATGTTATTGTTTCGGAAGCTTTTATTCTCCCAAATAATTGTGACGTTCCAGGTGGTTGCGCAGGAAGAGAGTGAAGGCAATGGAATTGACAATAGCTTGAGCAATATACTCCTAAGCAACGGATTCACACACAAAACAAAGACAGAAGACAAAAAAAGAAGCTATTACTAAAACAACATCTGTCATTACGTCTTGCAATACTTACTACCAAAGTTTGGAAATATATTGGGATGACGTCATCAGTAATTTTGTCACAAATTATTGAACGGAAGTTGCAGCTGTCCCGTTGTCGATTACACCAGCAGTGTGTAAGCATGGTCGTTATAATTACACGGTGTTACAACATCTCTAGTATAGCCTATCTGACAGAGTCATATTACCGCCCCCCCCCCCCCAAAAAAAAGCATATAGGAGTATTAATAAATCTAGTAACCTTCTTATCAACGATAAATCGATGTCATTATTGATAGAGTTCTCTGTTGGGTGTTCACTGACCCAAGTAACCATTTTTATTATTTATTATAATTTAACTGTGAAATCACCAAAGCTATAATACAGTTGTCTCAATAAGGTCTCACAAGTTGGAATCTTATGCTATAGCTAATCATAATGCCATATGATGAACCAGTCACTCTGAACATTCTACAATTAGACTCTATGCGTACAAATGAATGATTTGCTGACTAATAGACCACCCTATCGTAGCCCTATCGTAGCCCTATCGTAGCCCTATCGTAGCCCTATCGTGGCCCTATCGTGGCCCTATCGTAGCCCTATCATTATGAAATGATAAACGTTTAATTGTTCCTGGAAACACCTAAACGAGTTATTTGCACAGGAGTATAAGACTAAACATCACATTAAATATGTATGACAAGCAATTTTTCTTTGTTATGGACCTCCGGTTTTTACTTTGCTTACTAAGAGCAACGAATTGAATGCATAACGCCCTGTTATTCAAACTGGGTCGATCAAAAGAAATGCCTATATTTGTGGGGGGGGGGGGGATCATGACCATAAATTACTTCAAAAGTTGCAAATATATCACCAACTCGCAACTGAGCACCTTTCATCATCTCAAAGGGGAGGGGATACCTCCGTCCCCTAGACTCCCTTCCCCGGGCCACAAAATTCGCCACGGGAGGGTCACCAAGACGGTGAAGGTGAGAATTGGGGTCACCAAGTAAAGGAAACAAAAGAGATTTGAATATACCTGAGCTATATAAAGCACATCTCCAATAGTTTTATCCAGTAATGTTACATGTATACTATACTATACATGCAGGCTTGGTTCGAGTGGGTGACACGATTTGGTTACAACCCAACACAAATTTAGAGCTTTGAAAATAACGGTCGCCCCACACTGTTAAAAAGGAATGGGCCGGCGATGATTGTTCAAACTACCATGCCCAAAGTTGGCCACCGTCAACTCATCATAACGATCCTAGCGTCAAATACAACTCCTAAACCTATAATGATATACGTCAAGTATAGGCTATAACATCTAATGAGAGTGTTGGTTGCCTATATGTAAAGAATTAATGTGTGTTTAGCCAATTCGCAGTGATGTTAAAAGGCATTGATATCAGGTTTGGTAGGCATAAATCAACTGCCTTAAACATAGATCAAAAAGATGTTATATACGTTGTATACATCCTATGAAGCTATACATTTTATGCTACAATGCGTATTTTCGTGTATATATGTATGTTGTCAAAAGTTTTTCACAACCCATATAGGCTATGGGAGCCTCTTTGAATTGTCTTCGAGATATTTGTAAGCATCGTTTTACTTTAAAGCAGGGTTTCCCTAACTGGGGTGCATGAGCCCCCATGAGGTGCGTGAGTCCATCCCAGGGGGTTCGTGAGACGTTTCTGAAAGTCAAAACTAGAGTACTTTTTGTTGAACTAAAATATGATATATCATATAATTTAGTAATGTATGCAAAGATCGTACCTATCGACAAACTCTTTCCCGTTCCATACGTATATGTTGCCATACTAGTACCGTGCCGTGCATGTGATAAATAAGTGAATTATGAAACAGACACCGGCCGCAATATTTGTTCATCTCTTGTTCTGTTTTTTCATTACAATATTACAATATGAACTTAATCATTTACGAAGCCCTTCTATGCGTAATATAGTGTAATAATGACTCAGATCGTGTCTCGAAAAGTAAGGGGTTCGTGGACAACTCTGACATGCACAGGGGGTTCATATAGGGGAGGGGTGATAAAATTAGGGAAACTTTACTTTAAAGTATGTAAGACAACTTGTCACATAGAGTTTGTTGATATTGACTTATGATCTATGTAAAATACCCATCCGTACATCATGTTTACCTCACGATAATATATATACCATTTTTTTAGTTCGTTTCTTCTTTGAAAGATTGTCCCTGATTTGACATAAACAATGTTAGTTTTGCTTATTAGTCATTTTGAACAGATTTTATTGCCCTAATGGTTTCTCTCAAAACGTTATAGGGATGACATTAAGTCATGCACATGTCACTTGAAAAACCTTCCTCTTAGGTCTAACAGTATAGGCGAGAACCTATGAAAGAAAGCGCGGCTCCGAGGAACGCGAATTCAATTAACTATTAAATCTGTGAATCTCCTGTCAAAATATGGGAACAAAATGAATACCGTTTTCCTTAACACTTTAATTCATTTCCGTTTTTCCGCACTTGTATGGTATATACCGGAATTCCCTAGAGCCATTAAACCTCTTAAAGGTCCTCTTGTATGTAAAGTCAACGAGAAAACGCTCTAAGTTCTTTAAGATCATTCATGTAAAATATGAAGTTTGCGCTTCAATTGTTCGCACCTAAAGAAATACAATGTAGTATATATATATCGTATACTTCACTTGCAATATATATTCAGTACGCGTCGTTTAATTAAGAAAGCAAAATATACCATATCAGCGTAAACATATATAATACGGTATAGGAGAACTATCACCTTTCGTTGCTTTGTCACCCCTAGGACAATTCCTCACACCTTCTGTTTCTCAATCTCCTTGAATTAAACCCCGCAAGCCTTTGATGTTTGACGAGGATGTCATATTTAGCACTTTCTGCGAAATCACAAGGCTAAGTATCTCTCATGAGAAACTTAGTTTTTTAGTCATAATACAAATCCTAGAATGCACTGAAATAGAACTAAGTATAAATATAACCTAACTTCTAGCCTATCGTATAAATATATATATATAAGAAGAGTAATCATGCGAAACTGCACGAGGTATTTTACAACATATAACTACTGTTGTGACCTTTTATCACACTTCGTATACCTGTCTTGACGCGGTAAGAACAATAACAACACAAATACAGAAAACTATCACCCCCTTCCTGCATGTACATATAACTAACTAGAGCAGATCCGATTCAATGTAAAAACGTAATTTGTTTTCATCCAATGAAATTAACCACGGGCAAACCAGCGGAAATGAACAACCATATTACTTTGTTAAATATCAATAAAAGTCAAATTCTGTGACACACATCAGAGGTTGACACATGACAGAATCTCTTTAAATACTACATCTACTATAGATAGAAATCTACGGTTTCTTTACTTATATGGTTATTGCTTGAAGAAGGAGGTTAGCATATGAAGTTGGGTACGATTTTTTTTATCGCTTTTTCAAGATAAATATTGCTTTGGCAATAATCGTCACGTGTATACTAATATCCATATATGACGAAATAGTGAAAATTATACTTAGTCACTCTTCCGGTCCACAAAATAATAATAAATAATAATGTTTGATTTATATAGCGCTTTATACCAGCGATAGGTTTCAAAGCGCTTTACAGACGTTATATTACCCCCTGGTCAATGATTATAACCTGTCCCACAGACAATCCCTCCAGTCGGCAGCAGTTATATACTGCGCCCAATGACAAGTTACCTCACCGGTACCCATTTCACCCCTGGGTGCATGGCGAGAGGCAATTGAGATAAAGCATCTTGCCCAAGGACACAACGTAATGAACTAGGCAGGAACCGAACCAACAATCCTTGGATCACAAGTCCGACGCCTTAGCCAAATGGCCACCACGCTCTCAAAATGGTCTACCAGTATAGAATGAATAATGAGATATGTACAATGATAGGAATATCCTATGAATAAAGCGATGCATTATCCAATCCCCGCTGCAGGTATACATCCATCCGATTTCCTTCTGAATCAGCCAAATATTGCATTATCAACCGCGGTTCTCAGTGATCACATCATATATATCAACTTTGTAAAGATTTTACACAGTCGATTATATTGCGTATACTTATTTTATAGCACATTACACAACAGTTATATCGTAATAATAAACTCATGTAACTAGTACAGACTTGGAAAACATTCATGTTTGCTTCTAAACTCATGTAACAAGTACTAGGAAACATTGATGTTTGCTTTTAAACTCATGCATGTAACAAGTACTTCAGACTTAGGAAACATTGATGTTTGCTTTTAAGTTCATGTAACAAGTACTTCAGACTTAGGAAACATTGTTGTTTGCTTTTAAGTTCATGTAACAAGTACTTCAGACTTAGGAAAGCATTGATGTTTGCTTTTAAACTCATGTAACAAGTACTAGGAAACACTGATGTTTGCTTCCAAACTCATGTAACAAGTACTTCAGACTTTGGAAACAGTGAGGTTTGCTTCTAAACCCATGTAACAAGTACTTCAGACTTAGGAAAGCATTGACTGACTATGATAAAGGTTTGATGGTTCAGTATGTCCATCAACTAACTGTAAATGGAACATTTATTTCTCTTCAAGGACGTAAGAGATGGTATAGTGCAGGAATTTCCAGATCTCTCTTTTTTTGTGTGTGACCTCTTCCTTCTCACGCAATACATCCATCATTGCCATCGGCACTCAGGCTAACACACTAACATTGCTAGAGCAAAGTAATATATATTTTTTCCATTCATTTTCTTTCCTCGTCTAGAGTTACTAGGATTATCAGTAATTGTAAGCACTGATACAACATAAGAAGATTTGAGATTTTGAACTTGTCAGAATAAATCGCATTACAGAGTAACAGCGGCGTTTTAAGTGCCTGAATTGATAACATTTTGTGACTGATATTTTTTTTAAATTAAACTTTTGGGAGATATTTAGTTCGGTATGCATAATCTATCTAAAGCAATGCAGTGTCGAGTGCGATTTATCTTTCTTAATTTGCTTTCTTTCTCAAGATGTTCAGAGAACATCAGAATATAATGAAAACTATGGCCATCTCATCTTGAATACAGGGTTTTTCTCTCAGTGATAAATAAATCTCTTCTTAAAAGAAGGCTTCGTGAGCATTTAGGCCTTCAAAAAGTTCCAAAGTTCCTAGTGACATCGCTGCATGGGTGAAAATTAAAGGTTAAAATTTGTCTTCTTACAATGAGATATGAAGCCCAAGCAGACACTATAGGTGGAATCAGTGTATGGAATCTTATCATCGAATAACGGCGAGGGTTTGTGGTTACCAAGATGCAGAAGGGGGTTCAAAAAGTGCAAATACCTGACACAGGTGGGGACCCCAAAACAGACTCGAAGACTTACAGCTCGGCTTACATTGCACATCAGCAGTAGGGAGAACCCCAAAGGAATGCGTACGAGATATTAAAGACATACAAAAGAAGTCAATTCAAGAAAACGAGTTAATAGATGATATAGATATAGTAAAGGTTCTTTATATTGTTTGCTCTACATATGACGAGCATTTGGCTGACATTACTTCAACCAGGGGATTTGTTGAGGGTATATATATCTATACAGGTTCCCTCTTCTTCCCAGATTTCGTGTCAAGTTTTGGGTGGACTAATTAAGATTGAAACCTTCGTGTTCTGACAATGATCCTGTACTAGTCCTGTTCACATATACATTATGTACGATAGGACGAACACGCATGCAGTGCTTTAATTGGCGCCAAGGGATCTCCGGATTTCTGGGTCGACTCCAGGTGTTAAAAAGCGAGAGGCAAGAATGTGAAACAGCATGATAGCAGGTTAGGTCTTCTTTCACATCTATCTTTAGTCTTATCAAGTTTTTTTCTCTTCTCTTCTTTCTTTCTTTTTTTCTCAAAGTTAAAGACGATTTGTTGTCAGGTTGAACTTGACGCATGAGAGCGTTATGCAAGATATCTACATGTCTTTTGACTGGGGTGTATGATAATGTCTCTATGGGAACTTTTGAGAGAAGTAATTGACAGCATATATATCTAATTGTGAAGTTATGGGGAAGTAAACAATAGCTATGTCGTATGATGCACTCTGATTGGTTGGTATCTCTCTTTCAAATGTTGGGGGTTCAACGATAAAAAGGGACAACATTTCCATGCAGAAAATCTCTCAGTTCTGTTTGACTTAAAACGTCAAGAAAAGGGTAGCGATAAGACTCTTTATACCATCTTAACGAAACATCGTATGTGGATGAACAGTTCAAAGGCCTCTGTGTTTAAGTCCTAACATGTTCATTCTTTATTACAAACCTCATGAAATGATTTGATATCGGTTTTATCATTAGTCACGATTATGAAAGAAAATAGTCAATTTTATACTAAAATCCTCTTGTTCAGTTACTGCATCTTCCTATGAAAAAAAAATCCGCAATGATTATTTTCTTTCGCAGAATTTCGCAAGACTATTATTTCAACGATATTGATATATTTCCTCAGAAAAGGCCAGAGGTGGGACCGAGAGAATCCCACTGATGTAAAGGCCCGTGTCTTTACAATGTCACCTCACGAAAATGTAATTCGACATTATTTCATTCATTCAGTCATTCATTCACTTGATTTATCACAGTTAGAGTACAGAGTGACTGAGTTGGTATGAAAAGTACAAGTTATACGAAAAGTGATTAAAAAAAGTAAACTTAGAGATCTTAGAATTGTTAACAAGTAGAATCCTCCCTGAATGGAAAACACAACAGAACGAAGAAGCGAAAGAAACATATACACTAATAATAAACAGATAAACAACCTCCCACTCCTACTCCCACTCCCACCACCATGCACCCCCACTCCAACCACCATGCACTCCCACTCCCACCAACACCCCCTGTCTCCTGACTGAAGGCAGTGAAGGTTTGGCTTTAAGAGTATTATAAGGATAGCTTGTTCCACAGTGATGTAGAACGACACTTTATAGACTTTTCATACTACGTGCATTAGGACTTAAAGTTGGTACACGTCTTAGGATCATTTCTGGTACCCAAATATATCCATGATATACCCTGATGTCACCATCTATGTATCTTCACAGATTATTCAGCCGAGTTTATAAATAGGACTAATTGCACGAACATTTTAGTCTCTGGAATTGAGAGGTAACAATGATGAACTCGTTGGACTTTTCAAGTACTTCCTATATAGTCTCTCATGAGAATCTGTCGTTGGAACCACAGCAACGATAAATATTTGCATAGTTTCCTATATGACAAATCGAATCGGAAAATGATCATTGTTGACCTCACTGATTATCCTCTTGCATATATATATGTGTGTTTATTAGGGTAAACAGAAATAGAAAAGCGTACGATGTAAAATAGAAAATCCCACACGACTTGGAGTGAGTTCATGAGTTTCAATTAAGTTTACGCTTCATTTGACAAATTAAATACGAAATAACAAAAGTCATGACCCATAGCGATTTGTTTGTTTGATTGTTGTTGCTTTGGCTATAAATAATGTTCAAAAAGTCAGTGGAATGGATGCACCGAATCACTTGGCCGGAATCCATAAATAATCAATCTTTGATCAGTTCCAACGCAGTTTTATTTTAAGAGTAATAAGTTCAAGATTAGGTGAGAAAGTCGGAAATTCGCGTATAAACGCAAACGGATGCATGACTTGAAGAAAATATAATAAGTTTTCGCACATCATTAACGGATGTTCCTGGCCAGTATTTTATATGCATGGTAGAAAGTATGTGGATACTTGCGTTTAGGAACCATCTCAGGAAGTTCAGTTTCCGTATAGTCGTAAGTCGTAAGTTGAGCATATATGCGACCCAAATTTTGGCCGCATCGTCCGGACACGGAAACAGTTTTAGCTAACAGGAAGTTATTAAATTCTTCTAAGCTCCTGCTTTCTTCAAAGACATGTTAATTTTGCTTAGTGTTTCCACTACCACAAAAAACAAAAACTAACTTTTTCAACTTGTTTCAATAACAACACAACAACAAACAAAT
>KN882831.1:107572-119012 GCA_000934455.1 Apostichopus parvimensis
AATACCATGTCATGCCATGCAATACAATGCATTACAACACAATACAACACAAAGCATGCAATACAACACAATACATTACATTGCATTGTAATCAATACCATGTCATGCCATGCAATACAATGCATTACAACACAATACAATACATAGTATGTAATAAAACACAATACATTACATTGCAATGCAATGCAACAAATACTATGCTTCAGAGATTAGATACATTCGCGTTTATTTGAAGTATTATCGCCGTGCCATAAAAAAGTGACTCATGTAAATATCTCTATTTTTACATTTATCTCTTCCCATCAAGTCACGAAAAACAGTACGCTGTAAATAATTTGTTTATACCCTGTATCTTAACTCTATATAGACGGTTTTATCAGATAAAATTACCTTACGGTTGCCTTTAAGAACTGTTGAACTTAAGTTGTGATGCGATCCAAATTTGTAATAAATACTGTCAGTCAACAATATCGCTCCGGTTATATATATGAAACACACGCAGACACACGTACGCATACACGAACATTTAAGAAAATTATTCTTTCTTTCCAAATAAAAACACTTTTTCCAGCTTACTTTTATTAGGATATAATGTTAAGCTCCGTAAACTTTGCCTCCACCAATTCATAACTGCATTTGATAACATTTGTCATTTGACTACATTTATGGGAAGCTCAGTTCTTAAAGGGTCATGTTTACCTGTGAAAATTAAAGCTAAAAAAAAAATATCTAAACTTTTATCCACTTCACCTTTTCTCAATATTTACCAAATGTCAAAGCATTTTACATTTAAAAAACAGTGAAATTAAACCAAATTTTATTCTACTAAGTTATACCAGTATTTGAAGGGTTTATTGACGGAAGAACCAATACCTTATGTAATATTTATATAAAATAATATGTATAATTTAGTTTCCTTTGTTTTTATATCATTTATCTTTAAATAAAACCAAATATTTCAATGGTGTTTCTGCAGTTTACATGCTCCTTTAACATCTCTTTCTACACGCCTAATCGTTCGTAATTTAGATGCCCTTTGCGATAGTTTTAAGCTTTCGCTTTTTTTATGTGTTTTTTTTTTTTGGACTCTTTTTCTTCGTCAGCTTAGATAATGCCAAAGTCGTCTTTAGAGGCCAGAAAGAAGGTTGGAGTTACAATGACCCAGATCACTAAATAGATGGACAAACGTTAAAAAATATCACTTATCCACAGGCAAGAATAAAGCTAAAAGCATTTAAGTGATCATTAGATATACGCATATTCCCAATCCTTATTGAGAATGTTGACTTCCTCAGCAAACTCTATGTATATTGCTTTTTAGTTTATATTTGTTTACAAGAAGTATCTCGCCAGTTTCTGGTTATTTATAGATCGTATAAAGTGTTTTAATTAAATCATTTTGGGACATAACGGATTAGGCATACGTTATTGCCATATTACACGAAACTATGATGGTTCCAAATGTACTCCATTTCATTTAGTCAACGACGCCAACTTCTTCCCGTTCTTGATAAGCCCATCAGCCTCCTTATCATCACCCCCTCCCGCGCTCCAACCCAGGGGGAGTACATGGAGAGTATGAAGAAGGTGAGGGGAATGGAACAGATGGATGACGTGAGAGAATGGAGGGGCTGATACAAATTGGGGAGATGGGATGAATAGAGCGGAAGGAGGAGGTGGAGGGAATAAAAATGATGTTGATGACCAAGTAAGGAAAGGAGATAAAGGAGGTGAAGAAGATAAAAATGAGGTGTATAGTTGAAGGGATTGCGATGATAAAGGGGGTCAAGAGACTGTTATAAGGATGGGAGGATTGTGGGTATTGAAGAGATGGAGGGGGTGAAGATGGTGGTGGGATTGATGGGATGCAAGTGTTGGTGAGATGCAGGGTATCGAGGAGTAGAATCGGATGAAGGAGATGAAAGGGGTGGATTAGGTGAAGAGGAATTCAGATGATGGAGTTAATCGGGAGCTGGTGGGAGACCAGTAATTGGTGGGGATGGAGAAGTGAAGGGGTGGAAGAGATGGAGAGGTTCCTGAGATGAAGGGGATCAAAATGGTAGATGTGATGCAGAGAATGGAGGAGAAGTAGAGGATGAAGGAGATGGATGGGTTGGATGATGTGAAGGAGAATTCAGATGATGGAGTTAATCGAGGAGCTGGTGGGAGATCAGTAATTGGTGGGGATGGAGAAGTGAAGGGGTGGAAGAGATGGAGAGGTTTTGATAATGGAGGGGATGAAAATGGTAGATGTGATGCAGAGAATGGAGGAGAAGTAGAGGATGAAGGAGATGGATGGGTTGGATGATGTGAAGGAGAATTCAGATGATGGAGTAAATCGAGGAGCTGGTGGGAGATCAGTAATTGGTGGAGATGGAAATGAAGCGAGTGGAAGAGATGGAGAGGTTCTGAGATGAGGGGGATGAAAATGGTAGATGTGATGTAGAGAATGGAGGAGAAGAAAGGGATGGAGGAGATGAATGGGGTGGATGATGTGAAGAGGAATTCAGATGATGGAGTTAATCGGAAACTGGTGGAGATCAGTAATTGGTGGGGATGGAGAAGTGAAGGGGTGTGGAAAAGATGGAGAGGTTCTGAGATGGAGAGGATGAAAATGGTAGATGTGATGCAGAGAATGGAGGAGAAGAAAGGGATGAAGGAGATGAGAATGGGTGGATGAAGTGAAGGGACTGAAATTATTGACGGAATGGATGTGCTGGTATAGAAGAGAAGGGAGATGTGAGAGTTGGGAGAGACGGGGGGACCCCCCCCCCCACCCTTATTCATAACTTATTCATTAACACTAAATAATGATGGAGTAACATCCGAAGAGTCCGCACTGGCACTAATAATACCATTTCTGAACTTCCAGGGAAGACAATACTTTGTCAGAAGCCATGAAACCTTTGTTCGCTAAATGATATACAAACATGCACAAAGGACATAATTTAATTCCATTTACGGTAAATTAGTGGAACATGATGGAAAATATGGTAACATTTGAAAGAATACAAATGTTTTATCGTAGAATCGTGCAGATACAAACTTTTTTCTATGAAATGATGAATGATTTTTGTCTTATTGATCAGATATTCAACTCTAAATTTAGCCTGTGTCGAAAAATATGACATAGGTAGACACGAACAGGGTACAAAATATATGAAAAGTTTCCTTACTTCGAAGAGACTGAAAAAACGACATATTCGAGTTATTTATTGGGAACCGCTTTTTAGCCCGAATCGATGTATATATATATTTTTTTATCCAACATCGTATATTATATATAGACGGCGAAAACGTGCGTTTTCCTAAATTCTCATCATTCCGCGCCAAAAATATTTGCTGATCGTGAAGAAGACAATGTTTCTTGAAAAATTGCCTCAATGTTACTGAATCCGCTATTTAACAAATACTTCCTACACATGGCGCAATTATCAAATTATAAGCTCTTAGCCTGAAGGCTTGACAGCTAGACTTCAGAATGCAAAGGTGATATATAACAATGGTGGCTACCTGCCAAATACCAACTTAACATTTTGACTTTGGACCAATCGTATGAGCAGTATGTAGTCTTCCTTGTTTTATCAGGTGATAAAAAATAAAGTAGAAACATTTACACATCAAGCTAAAAGGAGAAGACAAAAATAGAATTTGAAGCTTTATAGGGAAAAAATCACATTTTACGTTTGATATTTTTATCAGTATAGCCCTACCGTAAAAAAAAAAAAATAACTACCGTACTACGCTTGTATGCATTTTTGCTTCCCCATGCAGTTACAGGCTGCTCATTTTCCAACCGCATGTTCACAAAAAATAGTTTAGTACACCCCGTGTATCAGCCATGCCGAGTTAAATTTGCATCTCAAACTCCTAACTGAATTTCGTTTTGTTTGTGAGGAAATTGTGGCTCCAACAATCGTGGAAGTATGACGCCAGATAGTGTAGTAAAGAGCATATGTACTTATCACCAAGTGATATAAACATGTATTTGCTACTTTAAAACGTGGTCTATGGTGAGGTCATTACACGCTGTGATAGGATTGAACGCTATTGCTATGGTAATCTCAAATTTTCGTTCGTAATTTTAACCACACATCCCTATACACTTGTAACAGGCTTAATAGTGGATATCCTTACTTATATCATTATATACGCGGGATTTGATCACGTTCTTTACCATGATAGGTGGGGGTCACCCTCCCCAGCCCTGACCCACCCCGACGCCTTATCCACCCGCTCAACCCTTTATATACCCACCCTCACCCTGCCCTACCTATCCCCCAGCCCTTGAAAGTACATTTTAACCACATATTTCTCTATGGGGAACTTATAATTTTTCCATTTTGTTTGCATATCAAGTATCAAATCATTTTGATCTCAGCTAACGTCATGGCACAAGTCCCCCATTGTTTTTAAAGTAACCAATTTACATTCCAACGTTCACTGCTTGCATCTCTTAAATATATATGATCAGATGTTATCAATCACCAGATCCACTGTGCGGTGCATCACTATAATTTATGTGCCGTATGAATTATATTTTCTAGCCCACTATCCCTCCACAAGACCATCCCCCCCCCCACACCCACCTCCTACTTGTTAGTATTGAGCGAAAATTGCAGAATTCTCTTGATTCTGATGTAAATAAGGCTAAGCCAATTAATCCGGAAGTACATATTTTCTTCGATTTGTTGTTGTCTTGTAAAAAATGCTGATGGTCTGTTTTGACAACGAACAGATTGTCTTGAAGTGTTATTTAAAGCATCTGTTATGTCGACATATGTAACGCCCATGTACGTACGTGAGGAAGACGTTACCATGGAAACACTGCCAGCGGTAAGGTCAACCTATAAGTCTTTTTCCCCCCTAAATAAGGCTAATATCTTGATGATATCTTGATTCAAACTGATAGAAGTATCAGAACAGAAACAAAACTTAAGCACGGAATTCCACCTTTCCAGCAAAAGCCAAACTGACTCCATTTACGACCCCCACACTTCTCTTACGTCAGGACTGTGACCACGTGACTATACCCAAAACTACACATCTGAAGCCTGACTGGTTTCAGAGAGAACTAAACTCATATTCACATTCGTTGTAGAGGTCTGATCTCTCTCAGTTCTTCTCCCTCCACCTATCTCTCTCTCTCTCTCTCTCTCACCATCTCGCTATACATGGAAAGCCGTCTAGCTTGATTTAATTAGCTTACCTGAACGTGTGATCTATAATGTTCATGTGTGACCATTTTATTTGAAGTTTGTTGGCTGATCTATTTCAACCAATATCATTGATTTCCTCAGCCGTCAATGTGCGTAAAGAGAATCAATAAGAAATACAGAAGATAAATTCCTCTCTGCCTCTTCCTTTATAAGTTATCCCACTCAAAACTCAAAACGCGATGTCATTGTACTATATCTACTCATCTTGACACTGATCATAACCCTTGTGACGTCATGGCTACGAAAACTAGTAAATAATATTGATTTTATATCCACAACAAGAGACTGTTTTGATCTGTTGCCGAAATGTATTTTAATCCAGCATGTGGTACACTATTTTTATATATATATTTCTATTTCTATCTATAATTCTATATACCGGAATGATAATCGCACTATCGGTACTGCGGAACGATGGCGTCAGTTTTGAGTCTATTGCCATGGCAACAAGCATCACAACCTTTCAGCGCCCAACGATTTTACATCTCAGCGTAAATTATTTCTGCGACAGTTAATTACCATGTGTCAAATGATTTCGGCTTATTTTCCACAATTTTATGCTTTTTTGACGGTTCAGTTAATTCAAACTTCGATAATAAAGGCAAGTTGTGTATCCTGAATATTACTCACACTGTTTAAGATCGTATCTGTCATTTCTGGGTTGAATCAATACCCGAAGAACACAGAAAAACTTTCGTCATTCCATTCTCATTGTTTTGGTATTACGGCAGCTGGTTACGTTGCGTCACTAACAATCATATAACATCCGTACAGTTCCGTACACTTTTCAAACATTTTCGTTGCTTTTACCTTACGAAGCACAACAACTTGCTTTACTGACACGAATACCTCCTTATTACGATTACATACTATGGCGCGCCCTCTTTACCAAATTATTTATACCATAGTATGTCATTATGTCGTTTCATGACATCAGTAAGCCGTTTCACGGTCTTATGCTTTTTGGTACAAAATGCGTGCACATATGGCGCGCCTTACGGAGTTGTAATAAGTTGGCACAAAGGCGCGCCATGTTGGCAATCCTGAGTGAAATTTCGTCTGCTGTACGTGATGGATTACGGATCAATCGAGCGAAGTTGCATCAGTGTCAATAATCGAGGACAATTTAGGACTTCTTCAGCTAACGTGATAGGCTCGGCTCGAATCCTGGTGAAAGCTGGCTGGACGAAGTTTTCCACTTCTCAAGATACTTTTTCAGAAAAATCATCCAAGAATGAACCTGGGCACGAGAAATCAAACGACTGATCCGCTCTTAACCCCAGTCCCCTTGCATCGAGACTGTGACTGTGTGATCGTCGTCTGTTGTGTATAACGGTTGCCCTTGAAAGGGAACAGATACTACACATGATCTTAGCAAAAAGGCCGAGATTTCACAAATATAATATCCACCGATTTCTTATGCAATAAACCACCTCTCACCACCATTCCATTTATAACAATCACAGTCACTTAAAATCGCGATGGATTTCGGATCAATGGAGCGAAGTTGCATCGGTGCCAGAAATCAAGTTTAGTCAAGTTTCATGTTAAAAAAGAAAAAGTCGAAACATTTGCAAATTTGTTATTACTTTTTTTTTGGGCATGTAATTCAATAATATTCATAGAAGTCCCGGGCAACTAATTTTGTTTCTCAATCCTAAGTTAGCTATGATTAACTTGGTGCAAAAACAACTATGTTAATAATTATAGTGTAATCAATGGAATTCTTATGTTTTACCTAATCCAGGTCAGACCCGGGCACAATTATGCCACCGGTTCACCCGGATCTGGACGTCTTTAGGTTCGTTCAAAACATTATGAAAATGAGAATATTTCAAATTTCGTCCCATAGGCTATTTGTCCGGGTCCTCCAAATGACCACGAGTCCCGGGACTGTTTTCTCCTCAACTCTACATCCCCTTCCCCATCCCCACCCCTGCTTGTAAGACATGGTTATGAACGCGTTGTAGGTTTTATTACCTCACTTGCACCAAATGGGATATGTTTATATTTATCAAAGCATTGTCCTTGCACTGTCTACGTGTATAAAACAAAAAAAACGTTGGTAATGTATATGCCAAATAAATACCTCGAAGGTTAACTGCTCATAATGATGTCACTCATTCTGCAGTTGCTAGGCATTATAATTGATTCCATGAGTTAATCCCAGCTTAGACACTAAAACAGGTTCATTAATCTAACAAGTTGGTAATGATGCTAGAGGATTATATTACGTCACAGGCATTGGCGTGACGTATATAGTAGAGGTATGTCAGAGATAAACAGATTAGCTGAGTTGGATGTATCTTTAAAACGCAATGTCTGCCGCCAGAAAAATACATCAACAGAGAGAGAGACAGGCGCGTAGCCAAGGGGGGAGGGGCGAAGGGGGCAGCCGCCCCCCCCCCCCCCCATTGAGCATATTTTTAAAAAATTGTTTAATGTTTTTATGATATCGCTAGTAATTTCAAAAGAGAAAATGTTAAGATGCAACTTACAAGGCCTGGAAAGTGCCATTTCCAGCGATCTGGGAGGCATTTTCAGCCAAAATTTTCTTGTACGCTTGGCGCCAACTTATGGTGGCGCTACGCTTAGATAGTTTGCAATGCCAAATCTACGGCTCTGATAGTTTGCCTACATTTTCGCCCCTCCCTTGGCAAATTCCTGGCTACGCGCCTGGAGAGAGAGACAGAGAGGCGAAAAGAAAGAACATACAGTTAGTTTGTGCTATTTGTGTTGCAACAGATGTATTGTACTTCGAGATTAGAAAGCAAATAAAAGTTGACAGAGAATCTGGCATGATGGTAGGAACAGTGGGATGAATGGCAGGTATGTCTTGTAAAAAACTAGATTAATAGGTGGGATTGGTGGGGAGAGCACTTGGCTGGTTTGGTGGGGAGAGCATACTTAGTGGGTTTGGTGGGAGGACATTTGGTGGGTTTGTTGGGAAGAGCACTTGGTGGGTTTGGTGGGAAGAGCATTTGGTGGGAAGAGTGCTTGGTGGGTTTGGTTGGAGAAGTGCTTGGTGGGTTTGGTGGGAAGAATTACCACATGAGTACATTAGTCAATCAGACATATGTTTTCATACCGAACATATTAAGTGAGAGTTTATTGGGGGAAAATTCCCTTGTTTCGTCACCAACCATCTTTTCGAAAGAAAATAATCAATAAAATATGTTAAAGTTAGACGTTTCGATTCGTGTGCGAAGGAACGTGCAAACATGAAAACCTTTTTTTTTCATGAAATGGGATTTTCTTTACCTTTTTATAACATTCGTTCATCACAAATGTCTTTGAACTAGTAGATCAAATCGATGGAAACGTTTGCTTTCTTATAAATAATACCATCATTATTTCTAGAAGAGATTTATTCTTAACAGCCATGTTCCACTCCATATACTGCCTTAATTAGCGAACGATAACAATGTGTAACGCAAATTTACTGATTTCAATGTACACCACAACTCTCCCACTCTTTCATAGCGTCTAAAAAAAGAGTTTTATTACGCATTTACTTTGAGACGGATTCTATAAATTCACAATAAATTTGCATTGTAACAGAGGTCAGTTTACAAACAAGTAAGCAGCTCTTCTACGCAATACCAAAAAATGAAAGAAAAAATTTCAAAATAATAAACCAAACTGGGTTAACACCTTCATATGTACATGTTGGAACGAATCAAGCATATTAAATCCATAGTGAATTTAACCCCCCCTTCGAACCGTTCATTGAATTAATGTTCCCACGCATACCTAAAATATCGTCAAACGTACCATATACATAACTGGTGAGTTCTGTCGTGATTAATTTAATTTTCAGAATTAGAGCTAATAAATTGAATCGGTTTTCATGGAATTAGAAATGAATGTTAGGAGATATATACCCTTTACTCCCCCAAAACAAATGATGAAATTAGGAGACTAAATTCCTCTCATAAATACAATTTTCTTTGGCCTATGCAGAAAATTGAATTTAAGTAATTTCCAATTTTGAGAGTTGTATGGCTCCTATAGTTTGTTGGTCGCCGAGTCAAAAACGAAAAAAAGGAGGGCGCACCAGTAGATAACAAACCAGAGCCGTATATTTAGATATATACGGCTCTGGAGCAAACAAACCAATTGCAAGTCAACGACGAATCCCCTAACAACATCACTCCAATCCCTTGCCAAGGTTATTTTAAGATCAAACAAGCCATCGTTTACAAACATGTGATTATGTATGAAGAGTACACAGTTGATCGCTGACCAATCTTTAACCTTTAAGTGATACTAACTAGACGTATATAGCAAGCCATATGTGCAATAGTTCGATAAACCGAGTTTATCGCCGTTAACTCTGTTTTCCATTGCACATGTGGCTTGCCATAGACGTAACGTCGTTTACGATCATACCGTGGTTACAGGTCATGATGTTAGGGGACTGGGGGGGGGGGGCTGGGGTTGAGAGTGGATCAAGTTGTTAAAGTTTGGTGTTGGTACCCAGGTACTATCTAGGGTGAATTTCCTTAATAAGGATCATTAACAAAGTGATACGTGACGCGAATATCATGAAGGGTAGGGCATGGTAGGATAGGGTAGAACGGTGAGTGTGGTAGGGATGCATTGCATAGGTGTTGGGGGTAAGGTTAGGGGTGGGTTGAGGAAGGTATGTGTGGGTACGGTAGAGGTGAGTAGGGTAACGATTAGGGAAAGGGAACGGAAGGGGAGGAGAGGAGCAGAGTATGGTCACTGGGGGGAGGTATAAACGGTGAGATGTGTGGTAGGTGCAGGGGTTTATAGGGGTGGAGAGGATTGTCGCTTACATTCTTTACGGTACACCCCTCGCACCCCTCGCATTCCCTGACATTTGACTTTTGTTTATATTTATATGGTATCGACGCAGGGATCTGATTTGAACTTAGACATTTCCAAGAATTAACACCATTTAAAAACAAGTATACTTATTTCAGTTTTTATATCATAGCAATATTGCATCCACCCGACTGGATGAAATTGACTCACCTATATAAATACGTTACTACTTCACTCTATAAATAATCGCGTAATAATCGGAAACGAAACGCACGAATATCGTTTAATATCTCTTGATATTAATTTTATTAGACTATGGCTGCTTTTTGCGGATGGGTATTCTTGAAGTAAATTTTCTATGTATTTATCTATGAAAATTGCTACCAGAACAAAAAACAATAAGACTTGTTAAACACAAAAGAAAATAAAAGGTGACATTACCCCCGCTATAATCAATGTGAACACGAATTTAATAACGCCATGACTGGAAGAAAAAAATTGTATCGTTGTAATTGATGAATACATCGCTGTGAACGTACTTCTTAACACGCACATCATGTGATATAAAAAGTTGATTAAATATGAGATATGATGTGAAAACCTATTTTTGTGTACTTATACTTTCATGACGATAATCTTAAAATTATGTAAAAATTGAGTTGAACAATTATTAATGAAATTTTCATGAAATCAACTTGCAGTACGTGAGGTGAGCTGTTGATTGTACATTATATTCTCACGTATGTATATACTATAAGAATCTTTTGCTGTGAAACTGAAAACTGTTTTAAATGTTGCTTGTACTCTGATCTCCTCCATATTTGATTTATTATCAGACGAGGAAATCAAATCCCGGTTAACTAGATGCGACTATAAATAATCTTAAAGGTCTGCTTGACATTTATTTTTACGAAATGAATTCAAATATGGCAACATTATCACATACATTGTCTGCAACTGGCCATGTTTTTGGTATAATACAGAATAAACCTTTCTATCATTTTTCAGTATTGTAACTGACAGATACCCGTAAGACATGACCAAAGATGTAGGTTACTTGTATATTTATCATTTGTCAAATAACGCTATAACTGAAGTATAATAACGCCATATGGAATGAGACCGATGGTATTTACATTACTTGGAGGGGGTGGGGTGGAGGAGGGGTTGTAAGAATTGAAAATGCACCTGACATATAATTGTGTCACGTGATCTATGCAATAGGACGTTTAATTTACCACCCTAACACGCAGCAGCTTCTGTTTAAATCGTGAGTCGGTGCACCTCTCCCAGTATTTGGAAAAATATAAATTTGAGTTCCCATACTTTAACAATTGATGCCATGTCACATGTAGCCTACAGTGTTGTTGTTCAATGGCAACGTTATACGTTGTAATTCTATAATAACATCTATAGGCAAAATAAAGGGG
>KN882831.1:141917-156449 GCA_000934455.1 Apostichopus parvimensis
TGGACGCTGATTGTATGTCCGAAGGTTCGAAACCGGTAAGGAAGGTCGTAATTCCACTGTAGGCAGAATAATATATACCTCATCCGCCACCACTTTCCTACTTTAGTTATACTAAAATTATCCACCTGAGTTGTATGCCTTTCCTGACATAAATTGAGGCGATTTAGCGGTTTGAGCTAAAAGTGGAAATCATTTACTACAGTAGTTTTAGAAATGTACGTGAAAGTGAAGGAATTCCTTTAGGCTCAATATAAGTACCACACTAAGCTTCAATGGAATTATATAGTGGAGGACCTTATGACGGGAGAGTAATGGAAAACTTGACATGTCACCGGAAGCACTTCTGCTAAGTCATGCCATAGACGCATGTCCTGTTTACTTCACCCTGTAGGATCGAGCACGTAAACCAAACAACTCAATCCCAGCCTCCCTTTATATCGAGACTGAGACTGTGTGACCATGTTTACTTTAGAACACTTTACAAATGCAACTGTTTTGCTACGGATCTATTTTCGTTCCCAAAAAGTAAATCCTTTAAGCCTTTGGTATTACCGTTAACGATCTGCTAAAAGTACGGGAACTCAGTGGGGATACTTGACACAAAAAAGCTAAATTGCTACCTCTCAATTTACAATTTGCTTGACTAGTTAACCCCCCCCCCCCCCCCGTCCCATTGACAATACCCTTGGACTTCTCAGAGGTTCGGAATCACTCTTAAAAGATTGCATCCCCATCCCTTCCCTCACATGTACTTCTATCAACCTTTCATGGCGAACAATTTAACGATGTCGTGTGTACATGGCCAAACTTCCGAGTCTGCGTAAATTAGAATCACGTGACATGGACCTATACCAATCACTGCTGTTATTCCGAGAGGTTAAGATCTGCTGTATCAATGACCTTTTCTTTTGGGGCGACGGACTTGAATGGAATAGTTAGGGAGGGCGAGGGTGAGGGTGAGGGTGAAGGTGAAGGGTGAGAGTGAGGCTGAGGCTGAGGCTGAGGCTGGAGCTGAGGCCGAGGCTGAGGCTGAGGCTGAGGCTGAGGCTGAGGCTGAGGCTGAGGCTGAGGCTGAGGCTGTGGTTCCGACGAACAGCAGAAGAGCAACGGTCGGATATCGAGGCTTAGGAGATGATTTCCTCTATCTGAAGCACTGCTTTTGTTTCGTTTCGTCACTCAACAAAACGACCAGGGGCAAGTTAAAGTGGTGTATAGACTGAACAATTGAATTGGCGATGTCATACATCGGTAAGTCCAAGCCTGATGACAGGGGTCAGGGGCTACAGCCCAGTGGCCCGGTCGGATGTACCAGGGAGTTGTACCAGGGAGTTGTAACAGGGAGTTGTACCAGGGTGTTGTACCAGGGAGCTGTGACAGCTTCCTGCTTGTATGATGACAGCCAGAGGATTAGTAGTGGCGCTATTTGACTTCTGAAGTAACAAGGGTTTTGAAACGACGTTGACCTAAAAAGTTGACGTTCCAGTTGAGTGCTTCATATTACAAAGTTTCGTAAAATTTCAGAGTATTTCTCTCTCTAACATGTATTTTTTATGCCTAAACGAATAACTACATACGAGAGAACAAGGACCATGAAACAGCTAAGTTTTCACGAATTCGTCGGGGAACTAAATATCAATGTATGCAAATTGTGACAAAACTTAAAATGTCATATTATCAGGTTCGTACGTTTAACCAGTGTTCAGGAGGGATGTTGAACGATTTCAAGACCGATTTGTCATTTTGCGACCGAATGCAGTGAATAGCTGAGCAACGTTTCCAAAAATCAACCAATGAAAGTGGCAAATTGCTTCATAATTACAACTGCACACTGTAATGGCTGAGAACCCATGTGAATAATCCTTGTTTGCCTTTAAAAGCACGAAATACTTGTCAGACAGAGGAATTAACTTACATTTTTGGAATGCAGAGATTATATTCCCCAGAAGGCATAGCATTTTGTAATCCAACTATTACCCAAATAAAGGAAATTTGGACAGTGTTTGTTTTACCGCAGCCGACTGGGAAGGGAAATTGGGGGAAAGCATCATGATTTGGGGCAAAGCCCCCATACCCCACACCCCTCCCCCATTGGCGCTGTCACATTCTCCTACGCCTCTGATGTTTTAATCGTGTCAAAGTCCCTTGATTGAATTGGCCTCCCACTTGAGGATTCTTGGGGACAGGCGATGAGGTATACTCTCATCAATCCGATCTTAGGTGACGATCCTTGGAGCAGGAATGGCTGATACAGTTACACGCATGTCGGTTCTCTTTACATTCATCGAACAGAGAGAGAATACGATAAAAGACGGCGATGAAGATCGATTATCACATAAAGAAAGGGTGTCAATCAAATAAGCTTCTGTAGGCTTCCTAATCCGTGGAATTCACTGAACTTAACTAATTTTTGCTAGTACCCACTGCAAGCTCTACCCGCTTCATCCCATGTACGTACGTTTCAATAATGGCTGCTATAACCAACTTAAAAGTAATGTCGAAATCCTGGAACTAAAGGTTTAGTTTTAATTAACTTAGATAAGTCTTAAGTATAAGACTTAATGTTTTGCTTGAGGTTGGCGCTGTAAGAAGTGAAGACTACTGTATTTTCCAGGAGACTAACCAATGCCAATCTGGTATAAGAAAAAACTACGTTTCAATATCGACACTAAAGTAAAAGAAACATACCATGTTCTGTTAACATATATTTAATTGTGCTGATCTTATGCAAAAGTTGAAATGTTTTAGAAGTAGTTTATCAATAGCGTCCTCTTTAAGGGTCTCAAGTTTTGTATTTTCTTTGATTACTTTGGTGGTAACAGTGTACCCATCTTCAACTTCTAGGGCGGTGCGTTGTTGTGGTATATCTAGAGAGAGATAACATACACCTCAAGTCTCTCTTCTGGGTTGTGTACGTTCGATTCATCAACTCCCCAGCCTAATCCAAGCAATAATTGGATCTAGCCTAGGTGAGTAATTATTATCATAAAACATGATGTGAACATTACCTCACATTGCTAACTTTGGCCTCGCCTAGGAACAATGTACGATCTCGTTGTAAGCATTTAGCAGGTCTTGCATAACTTCGTCTTGGGGCCTAACTTACCGTAGGCTATTGTAGGCCTAGCCTAAATAAAGTTAGATTAGTTAGTTAAGTTAGCCGGCATTGGAAAGCTTTACTGGGTTATTCTTTGTCGAGGTGACAGTGTCTGGCCAGGCTACGCTAGTCAGCATACCACAGGGACAAAATAGGCTTTTCATACTGATAATAAAAATGTGCATGGGTTATAGGCATGCTCACATAGGCCTAGGGGCTTAGGGCCTTATGGTCTCTTGTTATTCCACACCACACCCTAACTGTTGTAGCCTAGGTGTACCCAGTTTATCAACCTTATTGACAGAATTTTCAGGTTAAATTCTAGTGTTTATTTGGATATTGCTAGCAGATTTTCTCAATTTTGAAAACCACCATAGACTTTCTCATGTCTTTGACGAACCTGGAAAGCAACTATCCCAAGGCCTAGCCTATTTCACTATAGGCCTAGATATTTTCATTTTGTCCTTTCACCTTGGACATATTTGTTTCTAACCTCCTCTTTCCCCTCAACTTCCCTCTCCCACAAAAAATTGTACCACTATCTCCAGTATCCAGGATTTTTGGTGATGAAAAATGATGGACTGTTGGTGACTTCAACAGTATCAATGCAAAGTTGAAATTAATGGGAGTCCTGGGCAATACCTTGCTACACAGCACACTTAGATCCATGAGACGATTTGCTAGAAACCGTTTTTAATCGTTCTCCGACAAGTTTTCTACAAAACCAAGATAAACAGTCAATAGACAGCGAAAATGAGTCATGTGAAATCTTCTTGAGCATAACATGATAATTTATGAACAACAATAGGTTGTTACACAAATGATTGATAGTTATATCAACTAATTGGCCTCAGGCTCAACCAAAAAGATTGGGAACCTGTGGCACCTTTTCACCGAAGGTGGTCCCAGGTCCTAAAACCCATATTTCACCCATGTGTGAAATTGGTGCCTGACTGTACATTTACATATACTGTACATTGATAAATAATCCCAAAAAAAAGAAAAAAAAAGAGGAGCTGTTGATACTTGGATTTCTACTCACCTCCTCTGACACAGAGTGTAAGGTACTGTATATAGTTGCTTCACTGTATAACGTCATAACCAATATCCTTTCAGGCTAAAACTCATAATTAAAAATTATAATTAAAAAGAACATTTTCAAGCAATGAACATCCTTATGCCATCATTGTCAAAAGCACAATTGGACAATTCTGGTTTCGAGTGTTGATCAGAATATTGTTGAGTCCTTAGAACTAGAAATAAAGATTTGCAAAATAAAAAGTCTCCAAGCAGTGGCCAAAGATGTTCCTTCCTGCAGGATGCTCTCCACACTGTTCTCACTATGATTTACTATTACTGTGTATTCAATGTGTAATTTTATTCATTACATTTCGTAGAATACAAGTGTGACCTTTAAGTCATAGACTTGTGCAACTCGCTTAACCTTGTGTAAGAGTAGTCTGCAGGAAAAAAAAAGAATTGAAAGGGGTTTTAAGGATGGATTAGTGTTATTGTTGTAAAGTATTGTAGCCAGGGAGTAGAACTTTGAGCGTTTAGATTTTGCTTAATAATTGTGAGGTTCTGTGACCGGATTGCTGAGCTGTGTTGTTTCATTTGTGTAACAATGTGGCCATCTTGTGCTATGCTATGTTCTACAAGAGCCTTTGACCCAGGATCTTCCATTTAGACCTGACCTGCGACTCACCAGACCTCACCCCTCAGAATTGTTGCTGCCCCCCTTAGAATCTCGGCTCCACCCCTCCTTCCCCATTAAATGCATAAATGCTAGCTTGGTCTATGGACTTAATGTTAAAAATTAAATTTAACAATCTCCTTGGAAAAACTCAGAAACAGTAGATAAATTTGTGGATGATTAGAAAAAATCTCGCCACCCATGGCAATGTTTCTCAACCCACTTTTGGGTCCATCTCCATAATTTTCGGACCATCGCTACACAATTCCCTGGTCTCTATTCCAGTGAGTCACAACAAATATGTTTCGGTCACCCGGGCTAGTGTTCTCCCTCACCTCTGCATCCTACTGTAGACAGTAAAGTATATTTAGTAACTTCATTCATTCAATAGAACTATTCAACGTTGCTGTACTCTTCATCTCTGAGCTCAAATAGCACTACCGTGAACAGTTGTTGTTTGACATGAGGAGGCATGGTTGGGAGCATACGAATAGGCCTTGTAAGCTCCATATACAATAGCTTTTAATCCTTTTACTGAGCTTGGAACTTATTTCTTTAAATTGGTTAGCTTGAGGAGAGAACGTGTATTGTAAACAGCAGCACTACCAATGAATTAGTTCTACCAGGGAGATGAAATCAGGGTGTTTGCTTTTCTTAACTTCTTTGCAAACATAAGGGCTTTGTGCTATACAGTGGTCATTATTTTTAGGTAGATGTACAGTGTGTGATGCGTGTGTGTTATTTCCAGGGTACATAAATGGTGCATAAACGGTGCATTAAGGGAGCACACCTTGGTCTTTTTACCTTTTCCACAGCAAAATCATTGAGATGTGGGGAATTCTTGTTTAATGAGAAAGAAGTGCAAATACTATGGATATAAAAAAGGGTAGAAAAGGTAACATTATTCATTTGTCTAGTAGCATTGAGAGCCTAGGGTGAGATCTGTGGACAATTGTGTCACCAGGCCCTCCCCTCTCCCCCTCCCCATCCCCCTCCCACTTATTGTATGATATCTTCATTTTCCATTTCTAGTCCTAAGTTGTGAAAATAAGAATCCATTATTCTTATCTTCAATATCCCTGTGCCTCCAGTTGACCATGGGTCACAGGGCTATTATTTCTCTGACCCTCCCTCCCCATATGTTTGTCAAATCCATTGAAAGTTTGTTACAATCAGTAGAAACCTAGGTGATCAGAATTTCTGTCATCAATCCAAGATCCATTTTTCCAATGCAATAATGGGTTTGAAAAATCATCTCTACATGAACAGCCATCTTCAGTCATTTCCATGAAATGTCACATAAAGGAGGTTACAGTGTGTATGGTTCTTACCTAAGTGGACATCAGTACAATCCCAAAACATGACCATTACAAATGTTGATTTCTGCCCTCTATGGAATGCTGATAACACCCTAGGCTGTAAAGAAGCCATTGTTTAGTGCATCGACAGTTTTTGTTTTAGCTTCATTTACATTGAATATTCCCATTGTACCATATAATAAATTTATAGTAATTGGTGTGCACTATACATGACCTAAACTGAGAGCATCCAGAGATTCAGAACTGTTCGGGCATCCAGACGGCAGATGAACACCTCTTGGTCAAGGATTGGGTGATCAGTGCCTATAAAATACACCACCCACTCCCCACGTGATAGAGATGATTTGATTGGTTGAATTTAAAATATGAATGAGAAAGATGTGGTTTTCATGCATATTTGTTTGGGAGAAAAATCGTGTCAATTGTTACGAAAAGGCTAATTACTCATTAAACAGTTATCACCCGAGAAAAAATTATATCCCAGTAATCTCTCTTGCATCAATCGCTGATATGCGAGCGACAATGGAATGCTCAAAATTCCGGATAAATACAATATTGACCTTTAATATGAAAATTCCAGCCAAATAGTTGTAGGCAGTTTGGCCTGACAGATGAGGATTTTTTAAAGAAGAAAAAAAGAGGGGGTGAGGCAATACTGGGTTCCATACATACAGACAGTACTGTACATATACATGTATGTAGTTAATACTCCATTATATAGTGTTGTACAGTATTGAGTCTTGCCTGGTTCTCAGCTCAGCTTGAGGTCTGGTTGAGTTGCATTCTTGCCTCCTTAGGCTTGTAAGAGGTCAGTCCCCAAGGAAGTTTACACTCTCTACCATGTGGTCAAACCCAGCAGGAGCTCTAAGAAACTCGAGCCAGTCTGTGCAGTAATTATTTTGCCCTTAGTAATTATCACACTTTTTTTGCCGGAAAATAGTAGAAGAAAGTTTAAAAAAAGTAGAAGAAAGTTTCGTACATGACATATTCCAAGTTCATATTTAGCTAATTATGTTACATAGGTGTGATAGATCATATGACATGAACCGAAAAATAAGGGAGTTTTTAACTGAAGGGATGGAAAGGTAGACCTGTAGAAGGTCTTGATGACAGACGTGTTCCTGCTAAAGTTACTGTACAGTCTATACTGGGCAACAGATGTTACACAGCAACCTGATATGTATGCATTTTGTACGTAAGATTTGTCTTTCAGTCAAGGGCCTTCTGAATTTTACAGGCAAAATTCAGGATCTTAGCCAGACTTTTGAAGGCGAACACGGGATCGGCTTTTAAAGTGAAACTTAACATTTTAGAAACCTAATGTCTCCATGCAAGTAAAATCTTGAGCACCAATTTTTTTTTTTAATTGTATAGTGGAATAGCATATATATGATGCCTACCTGACACTAAGTGGTATTAACATGCTACAATTTGTTACAGGCCGTAAGAAGTATTTTCCTCAAACAGAACCCCAACCCCTCACCCCAACCACCTGTAGTCCTTTCTCTATCTACCTTTACCTCACTTTCAATTCCATCTCATTATTTCTTTCTTAATACTTGATAAAACTTAGCTGTTATAGGTATAATTGGAGCTCTGCTTTATTTTTCCATCGATAACATCTGACTCATTTCTTTTCAAATTTTAAAAAAGGTTTTTTAACCTTAAAATACACTCTCAAAGTCACTTTCCCACTCTTCAATCAGCAAGCTAGAATGTTTATACATACAAACCTGTCAACTCCCAAATTGTTACTCAGGAATTATTATAGGAATCTACAACTGAATTTTAGTCAACTACTTCCCTATTTTTATGATTTTTGCCCTCAGTGTATTAAACTATTAACCTATTTTTATACCCCTATGTTGTCTTTGTTCACCCCTACTTCACCACACAAAACTTTTCCCAGGCTGCTTTTTGGCTGATGATGATGGACATTCTACATGCTGATATAAAACATATCTGCTGGATGGTATAGGGATGACAAAGAAAGATGGTTGTCAGAGGAAGGGATCAGACTCTGGTGCCAGGGGGGGGGGGGTTGGAGGGTGGGAATCTGGTCCAGGAGAAGGGGTAGGGGTTAGGGGATTTCAAGGTGGAGGTGTAGAAATGTTTGCTGTTTATCAAAACCTAACTCAAAATCTACTTGGAGTATACTTTAATCCTGAACAGACCTGATAATTTCAGTTGGTTTAGTTTAATAGGCAATAATAACAGTAAAAATAGAAAACCTATCCAACCACAAATAATCTGGTTAGTTTGTGATATTTATATAATAATAAGAATAATGTAGATTTATATAGCGCCACTCCAGGATATGAGTAACTGCCCATGGCAAATAATGTAGACAACTCCTGCAAACAGCTATGAAAGATATCTCATAATTTATTATGGCTGGGGCTTTTCCTTCCTAACACTGAGAAATGAGCAAGTCTAGAAAGGGCATCATATTACCAGTCTTGAAACTCTTTAAACAATGTCTACTGCTGTCATGATTTCTTAGTTGAAACAACACTATGTGACATTAAAGAAATAAGGACAGAGGGGGGGGGGGGGGGGGGAGGGATCCAATTTGTTGCCTTCTAGCAGGAACTACAATAATGATGTATGAAATTAAAGATAATGGTTGCATTTTCATCTCTTGATGGAACCCAACAGTGACAAGGACATACGTCAGTAAACACTGCATCCTGAAATTGTATTGACTTTTATCCGGGGTTTGAACTCTCTCTTGACACAGTTGTATTCCAAGGTACATATATGTGAAAGGTTTGTTGCTATGTCACTCTCATCCCTGCTCCATATGTACTGTACTGTCTCACGACGGGTGGTATCTCCAAATCTCAAAAACCTTAAATGGGTTACAGAGAGTAAGCAGGTAATCACATGTTCAGAATAGAAGCAAAGATGTATAGTGCTTTGGAAAAAAGCTGCCCGGGAATACGATGCCAAACACAAATACCTAAATTGATCGTTAAATGATGAGCTTTATGGGACTGTAGAATATTTGATATAATCTTCAGGTTTTGGCCCCTTATCTCCAGGGAGTGTTTTGGGTGAAATTATCCAGGTTTAACTTGTGTTTTTTATTTGGGGGGGGGGAGGGGTTGGAGAGGGGAGGGGTTGGCAGGTCTGCTGCTAATCTGACATAACATCTCCTTCCAATGGAGGGAAGGGAAGGAACCTAAGGAAAGGGTGAAGACAGACATATTGAAGGAAACCAAATATGAAATGTTGAATCATTCCTGACAATCATAATATGTCCAGTCATTATATGAGTCTTGATATTTCGTATCTTCCAGAAATTTGACTTGTAAATAAATTTCATTATCCCAAGAAATTTCAATATTTAGATTTGTAAACTTAAGTACAAACTAAATCCCACCCAATATCCTTGGTAAGTGGGGGTGGGTGTAAGGTCTTAAAAGCAAGGTTTCTTTCTCTCTCTCCTGTATATCCCACGGAGACTTCCAACCCAACCCAAGAAACTCTGAAAACCCATTTTGACTACACATGTTTTTAATGACAAACCTCCAGAGGTCGTAGGTGATATTGCTTTGCACCCTTGGCTTACAGCATTGTTCTCTTTTAAGTCTGTTTTCTCTCCTCTAATGGGTTCAAGTTGTTTAACAAAAAGCCTTGGGGCAACCATGACTCATTGACAGTGGTGTAAACTATCATATATAGTGACATTACCATATGTTTGTACAGGGGGGTAGGTTGAGACTATGGACAGTACACACACCTGACTATTAAAACTGTATGTTGTTTTCCATCTCCTAACTTTTTATAGAAGTTCTCAAACAGCCTGCGACATAGACAGCAGGACTTATTTTTTGGAATTACAAACCTTCTCTAACATTGTTCTTATTCTCATTTATGTTTTGTTTTTCAGCTTCCCCGCTTAATGTTATTTGTGATGTGATCATTGTACCATGACATTCGTAGCAAATTTGCATTAATTTTGTTATAAATGAAGGAACCTTTGTTGTCATTTTATGTTGTGAAGTCGTTGTGTTCTACTGTCAAGTCCTCCAGCCACAGCGACAGTGAATTTCCTTTTTTCAGAAAAGTTGAGTCGGTTGTCGATTCTTTTCAGAGATAAAGATAACTTCCGTTGCAAAATTTTCCCACATCTGTTACCCGTTTAATGGATCAAACTTCAAAGCAATTTGCTCTAAATTATAGTCTGAAAAAGCCTTTAAAATTTTTGTAAAATTTTTTGCAGGAATGTTAGAAACGTGTTCAAGTTTTGTGTGCCTGCCACTCCATGTAGACCCTGTATGATAAGCTCAAGACTTTTCCACCATTTTTAGTTTTTTACCCAAAAAGAAGGGGAAAAAAGTTGAGAGAAGACTGCCGCACCACCTGTGCCTTGGTTTGAAAGTAAAAACTATTACCAGCTAGGAGTTCAAAACCACAGGAAATATCCTAGTCAGTTTGTTCTCAACTTGTTGCCCTGTTTTATTTTCTTTCAGTCTGACAACCATCAGAACAGGTCAATAGGAAGAGAGGACTATCGGCCAGCCCTGATTGGTTGATGCCCAGCAGACTATCAGTCCAAGGTGTAGTAGTAGGATACTATACACAGAAACACTCATTGTTGGAAGAAGGCCTGTGTCCTGTGTCTCTCTCTCACTGCAATCAGCCTGTGTGTGGTGTGTGTGTACTCACTGTGTGTTAAGCTGGACCGGTTTGGTAAACTCAGGAAATGCTATTGTGAAAAAAAAAGGCCTAACCACAATCAACAAAACTGTGAGCCGCCTGAGTGCATCCATTGAATTAGCTGGATGTAGGGAGCATTTCTTTACCAAAAGGATCAAATTTTATCTTTACCCCCAAAGAAGAGGCTTTGTTTAATCAAAGATATACACAGGATTGAACGCATCCTCCTACCAAATGTTTGGGATTTGATGTACCTTGGAATCTCTACCTTTTTTTTCTATTCAGGGAGTTATTTTGGAGGACTTAAAAACCACCACCAACGACGATGCAGTCGTTTATCAAACTATGTTTGCTAGGAGGGTGTCTTTTACAAGGTTTGTATTCAAAGAAAGAAATGTTTATGTTTATGTGATTTTATAAAAGTTGATCTCTTGATTTGTCCAAGTTTAGGTATATTTAAAAGTTTAAATTAATTTCTTTTCCTTTTCTTTCTTTTCTTTTTTCACGTAAAGTTTAAGTTTTAGAAGTTTACATGTAAATGTCCCAATCTTCCACTGGGCTAAAGTAGTATTTAGGATACAAAGTCATTACAGTGCTTCATGATCTTTGTAAAAACATAAAATTCTTATCAGAGGATGCCTCAACTTTCCCACCCGGCTGATGTGTAGTAGTTGCAGGTTTGACTGGGATCTTGCACGGTCAGTCAGTCAGCTACCTTGTTATCATACAATCTTTTAGTGGTATCTAGTGATCCAACCAGAGAGGACAGGACAGGACAGTCAGAGACGCTAAGGTGACCCTTTAAAAGTAGCCAGGCATAGGCAGTAGTTTACTTTCACTGCCCATGGAAACAGTGGCGGAGCTAGGTGTATTGGTCAGGGGGCGAGAATGTTCTGTAGGGGCGCTTTCGACACTATCAAAGCGGAGCGCCACCACAGGTTGGCGCGGAGTGTACAGAATTTTTTTTGAGTAAAGATACTCCCTAGATCGCCGGAAATTACCCTTTTTTGAGGACACAGTATTGTAGATTGTGAAACCCAGCCCGTATTGACCTTGACAAATCTCAATAAAGAAATGGCCTCTGTTATATATAGCCATATTTTGTATTTTATTTGGTCCATACTCTGGTGTTACCATGCTTGAACCTGGTAGGAAAGATGATATATTTAGAAGATGCGTCTTACAAAGTAAGTTATTTAAAGATATATACCAGGAACATTTTTCCATGTCTGGGAATAATTTGGAGGGTCAGAACCATCCAGGGAAGTTTGCTTTGCAGATTTCTCAAATACTGACAAGGTTCCTTTTAAAGTCTCTCATACTGTAGAAATATGGTAAACTGTGTATTACACAGTTGTATTACACAGTTGTTACACAGTTACACGATCATCGTGGTACAATGTTAAAGACAAAGCAGGAGGGTGTGGTTCATTTTAGCCACCGTCTTGTCGTATAAATGTTAAATCTTGTGACAGACTTTGAATATAAAATATGACATTATCAAAGGCAGTCTAAAACGCTTGATGTATTAAGTGTAAGACATTGTGTTGATACATTACTAGTAGAGTTGCTACCCCACCCCCCCCCCCACAATTTTTCATCAAAAAGTACCCATTTTATCCCTTTCTCTGTGATTTCTGAGTTGTATCATGAGGTGAACAACTTGTTGACATTCGCTGTCGTTTTCACTTTTAAGCCTTGGGAAAACGAGCTACAGATATGCTTTGTGAGAATGTCTTGACGAGCGGTTTGTCAATACAGTACTGACCACTTCCGTTCATATTGGGAAGTGGTTACAAGTGGAAGACAAAGTCTACTACATGCATAGAGCCTGTCCAGTTATTTTCATTATCCTTTACTTGGGTCAGTGTGTCCACAGCTTATGACACTCATTTTAATAATGGTGTGTTCAAGATCCCCTGACTGTGTGCACATGCAGTAGTGACCATACTGATGACAAATAAACTGTATATGAAACAATACATAGGGAACATATAGGACACATAATGAGACACATGTATGTATGTAAGACATACCAGAACATTTGACATACAGGATTGGTTAAATGTTTTTTCATTACTTGCCGGAGGCAAAAGGAATCTATGTGATGGTGAATGGCATGTGTTTATGTATGTATGTGACACTTGGTTGTAAACATGCTAACTCAATAAAATTAATGGTGGATTAACTTCATGCTTAGTATGTGGATCCATCTTATTGAGTACAAAAAGCCTATTGTTTTGTGTGAAGTTCAATGGTCATTTGTAGTCAACAGAGGTCAAATTCTGAAAACTTCTTCAACATGAAAACTCAAAATGCATTTTTGTTGAAGTTTATATAGGGTATGCAGATTCAGCTTGGTGAGTGCAAGGGAAGTTTTTTTTTTCATCTTTTGGATGGAACTTGACTCATCAAGCTAATGACCTAGATACTATTATGGGATTTTAGTATCGAAGAGCCTCAAACACAATTACTAAAATGAACTTGAAATTTCCAAGCTTGGGGAAAGCACTGCTTTAACAAAACTGAAGAGAAAGGTTGATATATGTACAGTAGAAGCTAAATCTATGTAAATGGTAAATACTCCCTTGTTGGAAACATAAAGACCTTGTGTTACTTGGTGGATGGTGAGTAATTATGACTGAATAATACAGATTTGTTAGAAAACGTTTTCCCCTAGTTCAGGAGTTAACTACATACCCAGGGTTACATCTATGTTAAAATGGCAAGATGAATGTGACATATAGTCACTGTATGTCATTAAAAAAACAAAAAACATCATGATTGTTTATACTGAACAGTCATCAGAGAATTATGAGTCTGTGTATTACTTCGTCTCATGGGTCGGAAGCTATATTTCAATGGGAGAAATATTTGTAGGAGTAAATTTCACCTCCAGTTCAGTAATTAGGGTCATAGGTTAGACATTAATGTCTTTGGTTTGTGATGTTATTATACAAAAATGTGTGGGTGAGGGGAAGATCATGTGAGAATGATTTCATATTGATGCAGTATTTCCGTAGTTTAACATTTTGGGTTTGATACAAAACAATGAGCGAACCATTGATGAGGCCAGGACTTTTATGAAACTGCTTGTTTTATTTGATGGAGCTTTCTGAATGATACTATGTCCCATATATAACTAGGGCATGTATCAGATTTAAGCAAGGTTAAAAGGGCATCAAATAAAAGGGCATCAAAGGTTAGTATTTAAAATTGTTAAACATTTTCAAAGGCGCAGAATTCAAGGTATTCTACCACTTGCAATGAAACTTTGAAGTGTTCGGTCAAGTAGTGCAGATGCCATGGTCAGATGTAGTAGATGGTCAGTAGAGGCCAGTGTATGAATATTTTGTACGGACCTTTATTCCTTTCAAATGTAACTCTGGGAATTAAACATTTTTAATCACCTTTCTGTTGCTTTCAGTCATTTACAATGCTTTGTCTTTTGTAGGTAGGAGGGGCAGGGGTTGATGGGATGGATGTTTGGTTAGGATTGGGGAAAGGGTGGGGTCTGGAAGGGAAGGGAAAGGAAATGGAGGTGATAATGTGTAGAGTAGCAGCTAAGGAATTATGGGATAAAGAGGTAAGGGGAAGGTAACAGTGGGGCAGGAGAAAATTAGCAGCAGGTTGGGGGCAATTGTAGACCAAACCAGAAAATCTTAGATCATATTAAAGCAGCATTTTGCGTTGGGTCGCTTTTTTCCACCTTTTTAACATGTGCTTGTTTTTTTTACATGTATCAATCATAAAACAGCAAA
>KN882832.1:36370-49945 GCA_000934455.1 Apostichopus parvimensis
ATAAAACCAATAATAATCGATACCCTATTGTAAGACACTTATTTTGGCTCTTGTTTGTTTATCATAAGTGTCTGCATGTGTTATGTTGAGACTCTTGTCACTGAAGCTAATTATCACCAGTATAGCTGTCTTCATTCTAAAATTTGAATTATTATATTATATTGATATGTATTGAATTATTATTATTATTGTTAATCTTCATTTTTCATTGGATCATTTTGATCTCTGGAGTTTTTCATTGCTGACTTCAATTATTCAACAAGGATTTTCTTAAAAATATATGACATTTGCATTCAGTGTTGCCATAGTTAACATAATTTTGCATGAAAAAAAATCACCTAATATACTGTCACACATTGAAATTAATTAACCATGCATTCTGTGTTAACCAGGCATAGTGTCCAACATTGGAAATCTTCATTTCATACATTTTGTGCTGTAGCCACCATGTATTTCACTTAATGTTAAAGAAATAGCATACCGGTACATATGCATTCTTCATTTCATGCATATGTATTGCAGCTATCTTTGATCACCTTTGCATGAAAAGAAATCACCAAACCTACTGTGAAAGTCAATATTGAGAGTAAGGGTGTGACCGTTTAAACGGTTAACCGTTTAACCTGCCGCAAATGCACTATCCGTTTAGAAAATCACAAACCGTTTAAACGGAAAATTTAAAAAAAAAATTCAAATACATTTTAAACATGAAAATTATTTAAAAATATGTAAAGAACTGAGTAATGTACTGCAAACTATCAATAAAAAACAGAGAAACAATGTTTTAGGCATGAATGTGTTTAACATAATTATAGTAGTAGGCCAATAGTCATGAACTCGTGATAGTGTCGTCAATTCGTTTTCTCAGTTTATATTTGCGACATATATCACCCGTACATGTACATCGATCAATGGCATGGTGAAATCCCGTGTGAAAGTATGTTGACCCTAAAAGACGCAAATGGTTGTTCTAGAAAGTACCGTAATAACACAAGGCCAGTTTGCTCTCTCAGGTCCGCACGTGTACAGCCATTTTTTTCACACATGGTATTATACTGTGCCTGTATTATGGGCGATATTAGCTTTTTACCGTCACGATAAATAGTTAAAAATTTATCGCGATATTTCGATAATTTTTCCCTTAACAGAATTAGCGTAACTGTCAAGCTTTGAGTGGACGGAGAAAGAGAGATATATTAGAGCGGGAGCCCAGAGGGTTTGGTTAGCTGGGAAGGTAACCAATTGCCTTGTACATCACAATGTTCACAGTGCATTCCTGTATATGAAACCAGACGACTGGCAAACCGGTGTGACAGGATTTTTTCCCCCCTGAAAATATCCTAGGAAATTTTCTCTCCGGGTGGAGATTTCCTAGGAAATATTCCCCCCCGGGTGGGCATTATTCCTAGGAAATATTCCCCCCCACCTTCATGTAATTCTAGTTAATTATATTTTTGTACACCTATCAAGGATATCTCATCATGGAACTATAATAAGGAGATTTTAACATTGTTTGGGCATGAACTTGGAATATATCATTCCTGCAATAAGGATATTCAGAGGAAATGTCTTGGTAGGACTTGTTGAATGGGTTGGTCTGTGAAGGAAATGGAAACAAAAGCAATTGGATTAACACAGTGTAAACTCCTGTCAGATCTCTCAATCAGTGATGACAAAGTGGATTGATGGGGTAATTGATTTTGCAATTGCAGTGCCATGAATGGAATGGGACTAGCTCTGATGCTCTGATGTTACTGATGTAGTCAAGTATAATCATTGTAAATTGAAACTATTACATTGTGTTGGTATGATGGAGTACGTTGGCTACTGATTTTCTCAACTGGCTAAATTGCACCAATCCTTGCAACTAACTGTCCGCTGGCCACTAAAAAAATGTTGCGAATACGTGAAGGATATATTCCTAGCGTTTAATTGCCATGAACAAGTGATCGACCATCTCATCATACACTGAATTTGAGATATCGCCTATTGGAATATAGGAATATTATGAAATTCATTGCAAGCTAAAGACTTGCAGGTGCTGGCAGGAAAATTGATCATGCTTATGGTGGGGGGGGGTACATTTTCAGGGTGGGGGGATTTATCCTAGGAAAAATTCCCTCCCGGGGGGAAAATTTTCAGGGGGGGGGAATATCCTGTTACACCGGCTGTGGTGGGTGTGGCTGGGAGAGCAATTTTAAAGTCACCTAAAAGCTAACCTAGATCAGCTTTCATGGTAACCACATCAAAGTAAGTACAATGTGTCAGGTATGGCCCCAAGAGCAACAAATGGCCATTGCCAGTGATTATTGGTGGTGGGGTACCCCTGCCAGTGATCAATAATTGACCCCTCACGGCTGACCTAGGTCAGCTCGTGAGGTAACCACTTGAACCTACTGGAAAATGATGGTTAGGACTTCAGATACAAGGGATGGACCCCCAAAAAGCCCATCCCCTCCATGACCCAGGTCAGTTCATGAGGTAACCAGTTGAAAACTACTGGAAAATGATTGGCAGGACTCTATATGTAAGGGATGGGCATTTCCAGTAATTTTTATTGGTGGGGTACCCCTGCCAGTAGACCCCCAAAATGCCCCTCCCTCATTGACCTAAGTCAGCTCATGAGGTAAGCAGTTGAAACCTACTGGAAAATGATAGGTATCACTTCATATGTAAGGGATGGGCATTTCCAGTAATTTATATTAGTGGGGTACCCCTGCCAGTAGACCCCCAAAATGCCCCTCCCCTCATTGACCTAGGTGAGCTCATGATGTAACCAGTTGAAACCTACTGGAAAATGATAGGTATCACTTCATATGTAAGGGATGAGCATTTCCAGTAATTTATATTGGTGGGCCACCACTGCCAAAGTCCGACCCCCCCCCCTTACTAACCCAGGTGAGCTAATGGTGTAACCAATTGAAAACTACTGGAAATGATAGGTAGGACTCCAGATTTAAGGTTTCATTTCCAGTAATTTCCACTGGTGGGGTACCCCTGTCCATTGTCCCAACATCTCCAACCACTGTCTCACATTATATTATAGCTCACACCCCAAGACTCCCCGAAACACCCCAGATACAGTGTAACCACTCATAGGCGGCCTCAAATGACTGAATACAACCTGTGTGGTTATTCAGAAAGTCTGTTCTTGACAGTCAACGTTCATTGCATTCAGCGAGTGGTCCGTTCAAGTTACCGTAGCTTTACTAATGCCAAGGTGATTGTCTGATTGAAACATGTGGTCCATCCCTTGTATCTGAAGTCCTAACCATCATTTTCCAGTAGGTTTCAACTGGTTACCACACGAGCTGACCTAGGTCAGCCGTGAGGGGTCAATTATTGATCACTGGCAGGGGTACCCCACCACCAATAATCACTGGCGATGGCCATTTGTTGCTCTTGGGGCCATACCTGACACATTGTACTTACTTTGATGTGGTTATCATGAAAGCTGATCTAGGAAGCCACACCCACCACAGCCGGTTTGCCAGTCGTCTTGTTTCATATACAGGAATGCACTGTGAACATTGTGATGTACAAGGCAATTGGTTACCTTCCCAGCTAACCAAACCCTCTGGGCTCCCGGTCTATATGGAGGGGACATTCAAAGAGAATATCTGAAAAACCTTACGATATTTTTCACAAATATTTGTGCTTAGATAAGTGCTTCCTCACAATCAACGAGCCGCCCCAAAACTCGCTCCGCTTACGTAAAACTTCTATATATATAACACGTGGAAAAACCCAAGTTTTTACACACATTATTCCCACTGACATTGGTCACAGAACGTAAATAGGTCATCGACATTCGAACTTGCCCAAGTTCATCGCACCATGGGAACGACACAACACATTGAACATGATGTTACATTTTCCAGCCATCTGGACGCCGAGTGTTATTAGTATTATAGTATTATTGGGCCTAATTAGTAATTAACATACATTGATCGTCGTCTTGTTGCCTGAATTGCTACCTCTTGGAAAAAACCCTTAATTATTGTATTCATAATGTCCTATTTTCATTAATACTAATAGTCGAGTGACGGTGCGTCGAAAAAGCCGCGATCGGGAAACTGCGGTTAAACGGACTGGCGGCGATCCGGTTAAACGGTTAGCGAAATAACCGTTAGGTCACACCCTTAATTGAGAGTGACTTAAAATATGATATAGATAGTCCCACCATTCAGATGTAATTTGTTTATTAAAATGCACACTGAAAGTGCCTTTATGCTTGGTATGTTAAGGATCATGTATGCACTTTTAACAGTACAGTTAACAATTGAAATGGAAATAACTGTCTCAAAAATTACGCTTTAAGCATTGTTGTCTATAATCATTCCAAGTAGCTGGAGTACTACTCAGTCTAGCACACATACACTAGGACTTTTATAGCCTGCACTGACAATCCCATGTTCAAAGACATTCACAATTTATGAAGGACAAAAGGCATTGTAGTCAAGCCTTAGTGATCTTGTGGAGCCAGATTCCCTGATAAAACATTTTATCCTTAGGTTTGCAGGTTAAAGAAAGCAACCTGAAAGCGAATAGATATAGCCTATATATTATGTTTCACCACTAAAAATCATTTTCCTCTTTGTGTCCACCCCCGCCCCCTACATCCCTGGCATGCACTGAAGCAATCCAAAATCACATTGGGAACTGCCTCCTTTATTGATTGCATAATTTTGTTCCTTTCACACCAGATAGACCTTCAAAACATAAGTGCTAAATCTGATAACACTAAATATATGTGGAGATTAATATACACCCCTTTTTTGGTGGGGGGGGGGGGGCTGTGAATCATTTCCATTTGTTTTTTATGCAACTAAGGGGAAGGGGGTGCGCTGCCTTTCCTTTTGTCTATGGGTTACCTGCACAAAGTTAGTATTCCAGGATAATGTCACACATAACTTTGCCTATATGTGATGTTACACCACTCATTATACCCTTTGTGTCCAGGGCCCACCCTTACCCATCCTCTCCCCTAGCATGCAGTGAACCAATGCAAAAACACATTGAGAGCTTCTTCCCTAAATAATTGCATAATTTTGTTTCTTTCACACCAGATAAAGACCAGCCTACAACATTAATGCTATATCTGCAAATGCTAAATGTATAGAGGTTAACATACACCCAATTTATGGGGGCTGTGAATTATTGCTTTTTATTTTTTCATGCTGTTAATGGGAGGGGTGTGCTGGCCTTCCTTTTCTTTATTTGTAACCTGTACATTACATCAAAGTTAGTATTGTAGGATATTTCACTACAATAACTTTGCCTATATATAATGTTACACAACTTTGATACATGTTCTCCCTTGTGTCCAGCCCCACCCTAACCTCCCCCTCCTCCAATCCTTGCGTGCAGAAATGCGAAATACCATTGCCTCCCTTTGCATTTCTTCCAGATATATACCTTTAAAACATTAATGCCATATCTGATAACACTATATATATATGTACATATATATATATGTAGAGGTTAACATACACCCCATTTGTAAGGACTGAATAATTTCCCTTTGTTTTGCATGCAATTAATGGGACATGGTGTCCTCCCCGTGATACTCGTGACCGGACAAATACCCCCCAGACTAATACCCCCGGAAGATTACCCCCCAGTCAATAACCCCCCGGACGATTACCCCTCGAACAAATACCACCCCGGACAATTCCCCCCCAGGACAACTACCACCCGGACAGATACCCCCCCGGATATATACCCCAGAAGACAAACCCCCCGGACAACTACCCACCCGGACAACTAACTAGACAATTACCCCCGGATCCTCCTAAACATATGCAGTTAACTATAGGGGACGGATGCAGCGACGGATACGCAGGTCTTTTTTCCAGTTAATTTTCCCGCGGGCCTCAACATACACCCTGGTCCCTCGGGCAACTGCGAGAGCATATTTAAAATTGGGTCAGGGTGCCGGTTAAACTGGCACCACTAGGGTCGTCCTGTGCCTTGGCCCTTTTAACCTCCCGACTTTCTAAAAAGATTCAAGCTTTTCATACATATGCCCCAAAACTCCTGGATAGGGTTTGACAATGGACCGAGGCCCGGGTCAATATAGGTGGGGACGGCGGTTGAAGAAGCACGATGGGAGGGGGCGGGTTGGGCATTGGTCACTGATGGTAGTAACTATTAATTTACTATTAGTTATAGTGACACTATTCTGTATTATTAATCTCCGCCTTATTGCGACTTACCATTTTCAAGTTTTCTTCTGAGTAATTTTGCTTGATGATTTGTTATGTAATGTTATGTTAGTTTTTGTATAGCGCTTTATATATGGCACAGTCAGGGATGTAGCTAAGGCCTGATTATTGGGGGGGGGGGGTATAGTGGCTAAAATTCCAACTGGATGGGTTTTGGAGCCAGAAAATTCCGACTGCTGCCTTTTACCCACCCCCCCAGCACTACTCGTCAACGATACGGTCACTGTCAGTCAGACACCCTATGTTTCGCGACTGCACTTTTGTTTTTCGGTACTGTTGTACCACTTGCCCTCACTTCACAAACTTATTAATCACTCTGGTTAAGCGAGTAAGCAAGTGAGTATAAGTTATCTGCTTGATAGGCTACATAGACTACTAACTACAAAAGCTATGTTAATGTAACAAAGGGGAAAACAACAAATTTTCAACAAATTATATTCGACGGCATAGTGAAATTACCAAAAAATACAGTGCTTTTTCCTAGCGCGCTTAATATTATTTTCTTGGGGGTGGGGGAGGGGGTGAGACTATCTCTCACATAAAAAAAATCAATTTTTCACTTCATTCCAACTGAGCATTTGGGATGAAGTGAACAATTAAAAATTTTGCAGAAAAATGTTGAGTTGACGAGATACGATAAGTTGTCATTTAAACATTTTGCCAAAAAAAATATTTCAATTGCTCAGTTGGAATGAAGTGAACAATTGAACATTTTGCCAAAAAATGTCCATTTGACGAGATAAGGTAAGTTCTCAATTAAACATTTTGCAGAAAATTTTTCAATTGCTCAGATGGAATGAAGTGAACAATTGAACATTTTGCAGCAAAACGTCCAATTCACGAGATATGATAAGTTGTCAATTAAACATTTTTCAGACAATTGTTCAATTGCTCAGCTAAAGCAACTGAGCAATCCAACATTTTTCTGTTTTTTGATAAGATTTTATCTTGTAATCTAAACAATTTACTGAAAAATTTCACCTTATGGGGCAAAGTTTTTCTTATGTTGATGGCACTTTTAAGCTTCCGTAGATTAGCAGTGAGTGTTTTAATTGTATACATTGTAAAGTAGTTCTATTAGGCATTTTTTTTAGAGTATTCAAAATCATAAAAAATTTGTATGGTGGAGTATAAGGATCGCTAGATACAATTTCGCAAGGTGACAAGGAAAACGTGGTAAATATGACTGATTAAAGGTCAATTTTGACCGAAAATTTTAGGTCACTCACAAATTATAAGAATATATTAAAATAAGAGTGCGACAGTCGGAAATTGTGAGTGCGACAGTCGGAAATTCCGACTGTCGCACTCAAATTTTCCAACTATCATCAGTTTTACCAAGATTGGGGGGGTTAGACACCCCCCCACACCCACCCTCTAGCGACGTCCCTGGGCACAGTCACCTCAAAGCACTTTGAATCCCTGGTCATCAGGCTGGCTGCCCAGAATCCAGCGCACACGCCTAAGTTACCTCACAGGTACCCATTTATACACCTGGATGGAGAGGGGCAGTCGATATAAAAGTGCCTTGTCCAAGGACACAACATAATGGTGAGAGCTGGAATCGAACCCGCAATCCTGAGATCATATATAAAACCAATGCATTAGCCACTCGGCCACCATGCGCTTCTCTTGTTTTGCTTTTGCTAAGCTATTTTTTTCCTTTGGAGTGCCATTTTAAGATGGGAAGAGCAGAGAGGAGGGGGCGGGGCAAGCACAACCACGGTCCACCCCTCTAGTTTAGGGTGCATGATCATAATCCATACCCCCCCTCATGCATTGTTTCATGGACCGCTGGGCTATAGTCAAAACCGGTTAGGGTGTAACCCGTTATACCAGCAGAATTGCCTGTAAGGTTTCATAATAGTATGTACGATTGTATGAAAAATAAGAAAGAATGAGGCTTGAGACCACGACGTCGCTACCATTTGAAAAAAACTTATTCTCCGGTCATTCTTTTTGCAAAAAGAATGATGATAATTCGACAATGCTCTCATGCAGTGGCGACGGACAGGTTGCTACCCACTCTCTCAGCATTCCGGAAAGTGGCTAAAAATTGACTCAGTTGACTCACGTCTGTCGGATGGGGTCGGACATTAAATGGCGGCCCCGGGAACAGGATCAGATTGTAATAGTTACAACCATGCCTCTCTTGTAGTCTGAGCACTGTGCGAACTCCAAGGAAGATTAAATGACACTCGAGACAAGTCGACAAGGGGCCCCGGTATATAAACACAAAATAAGTATACACGCAAATCTGTTTGACAATGGCCGCAAAGATCACCACATTGTCAAGGAAAAATGGTGCAGAGGCTACAGGAAAGCTGCTAAAGCACTCAATTCCAGTAGTATTCTTGGGGATGTTGTGACAGTGCACCCAACCACTGAAATTGGTTTCATTTTATCATTTTTATATGTGTGAAAGGTTTTCTCAAACTAGGTAGGGCATACTTATGTGCATCACCCTATATATGGAAATTCGGTACACACACAAATAACAGGCATGGAACTGCTTTTCTGAGAAGCAGTTCCCTGGACGCACCAGTAGAAAAAAATTGAGGCATGTGCAATAAATCTTCCTAATAGTTAATATGTTATATTATTAATAATGTAATATTTTTATCTTAGCTGCTACATAATACTGATAATGTATCAGCTTATATAGGCAGGGACGTATCTAGGACTTGTAGGACTAGGATTGGGGTTGTAGGGTAAACCAAATCGACTATGGTTAGTCTTTATAGCCCATAAATTCCGACTGCGGTACAAACTCGATTGCGCACGAAACGCAACGTATTTTCAGCCTTATTTTCATGTCCGATCTTACGGTCAAATGACGTCATGTTGAACTGCAAACAGAAGGTCGCTAAACAATCAAAGTTAGAGACATCAGTTGTCATTAATGAAAACCGTTGAAGTAAAAGACTTGCAACTTGTAATACATGCATGACACAGGGACGTAGCTAAGGACTGATGATTGGGGGGGGGGTGTAGTGGCTGAAATTCCAACTGGATGGGTTTTGGAGCCAGAAAATTCCGACTGCTGCCTTGTACCCCCCCCCCTGCGCTACTCGTCAACGATACGGTCAGTGTCAGTCAGATACCCCATGATTCCCGACTGCACTTTTTTTCGATACATTTGTACCACTGGCCCTCACTTCACAAACTTATTAATCACTCTGGTTAAGCTGGTTAAGCAAGTAAGCAACTGAGTATAAGTTATCTGCTTGAAGGCTACAGAAACTACTTATTACAAAATCTATGTTAATGTAACAAAGGGGAAACCTTTTTTTCCCTTCAACAAATTATATTGAACGACATAGTGAATCGCAAAAAATACAGTGCTTTTCCTAGCGCGCTTAATATTATTTTCTTGGGGGGGGCGGGGCTATTTATCACTCACATGAATTTTTTTTTTTCAATTGTTTACTTCATTCCAACTGAGCATTTGGAATGAAGTTGAACAATTAAACATTTTTCAGAAAAATGTTGATTTGATTTTGATAAGGTTTAATTTTGTTATCTAAACAATTTATTGAAAAATGTCAACTTATGGGGCAAAGTTTTTCTTATGATGATGGCACTTTTAGGCTTCCTTGAGTGTTTTATCATATTCCATACGGAGACAATATACATCCTGAACTTACTTGAAGCTAGCGAACAGGGTCAACCCACCCAATACCAAAATTAGTACATAAATAAACCAAATTGAAGCTGGTGAACGTTGTACAGTAGTCAGTGGCGTAGGAAGGTATGTTTGTATGTATGTGTGTATGTATGTATATGTGATCTTCCCGCAAGCAGGAAGTCGCGAAAGAAGCCATGGAGGCTTATAGACTCGCAAGCTGACCGAAGCCAATCTCTCGGCACACATCCATATAACATCCATGTCGGGAAGTTGTTATTGAACAACACCCTTGCCAGACGACAAACATTGCTGTCGGCGGGAATCGAACCGGGAATCTCATGACTGGGAGACGCCGGCGTTAACCACTAGGCTATACACTCCGCCTACTTTTGAGTGGGGGGCTGAAGACTGATGGCCGGCCTGGGGGAGGGGCCTCAGATGCAATTTTGGTGCAATATAGCACACTTCAACACCCACTCCATTTTGTAAATAATTTTGCATTTTCACCTTGCCTTTATTTTCTGCTAAAATGTTTTCTGCTAAAATGATGAATGTTGTTATCATTTATTGAGAAATGAAAAAGGGGTTTTCTGACTTGCGAAGCGGGGGGGGGCGGAATGATACTTCCGCCCCCATATTTTTCACCGGGCGGGCTGGCCCCCCCCAGACCCCCCGGTTCCTACGCCCTTGACAGTAGTTCTAATAAGGCATTTGTTTTTTAGAGTATTCAAAATCATACAAAGTTTTGTACGGTGGAGTATAAGGATCGCGAGATACAATTTCTCAAAGTGGCAAGGAAAACGTGGTCAATTTTAACCAAAATTTTTAGGTCATTCACAATCACAAGAATATATGAATAGGCCTATCATCAGTTTTACCAAGATTGGGGGGTGGGGGTGAGACACCCCCACACCCCTCTATAGCGACGTCCCTGCCATAACATCATTTAGATTCTTACTTTCCTATTTCAATCTTTAACTCTAAATTAAACTAAATGTTCACAGAAGCCTGGAGTGCCACTGTTCGACAATTATTCACTGTTATTGGTCCGAAAAGAGACTGGGAGTACCTGTGTACTTCTTTTGATATCACTGACGTGACGTGATTCTCAAATGAGATCTAGGTCTACATACCTTCTACATCAAATACGCGTTCTTTGTATTCTGTGCAAATCGCGCTTTTCCCTTATACCCCTCCCCACGACCGTCACCATTTTCTCATTTCCACTCTGTTTTGTAAATCAGACTCGCACGAATGATTTCGCCATGGGAGTCGAATTCACGATACTGATCTGTATCCTGTGGGAGGAGTCTTAGGGGAAGGGTGGCCCCTTAATTTTCAATATGTGATGGTGCCAAGTGGGAAATGATGGTCATCCGAACCATTCGATCCACCCGCCCCCCCCCCTCAGCGTATGGGCCTGTAAATCTCATTTTCGAAATGCCCTTGGATGCAAATCGGAGCAATCAGTTACACATCCGTGTACTAAAATAGTTTTTGGTTGCTCGTTCTTTTCACAGTCGCTTTTTGCGACCCCAAACTTTCTGATGGTATTATTTCCTCTGTCCCCGCTTGAGTGGTATGTCCAGTGGGGAGCACAACTAAAGACAAATGTAAAGAGGTTGTCGGAACAACTTGCTTTTGCTTTTTACAAGCGATTTATTCATATAAGTCAACGTGGAAGAAAAACAACACCGAGTTTTGAACTACTAAATGTTTGAACGTCTATTAGCCCATGCTCTGAAACGTTTTGGATTACTGAATAATATTCTAACGATTTGTTAATTTTGAAACTGAAAATTAAATGTAAAAATAATCAGCCAGAATTATGATCTCGAAATTATCGAAAGCGGCAAACTTATACTTATCAAGTTACATAAAAAAGAAATGACAGCATCTAAGGTTCTTTGCCAAGACATTACAGCAAAATAATCAACTTTTGATAAATAAGGGTGTTTAACTAGGTCTCTTACCAATATTACTGGTAACACATATATTTAAATTTGAAGGAATTCACTTTAAGCCCTGCCTACTTATTAATATGAATGAGATTCAACAAAAGAAATAGGATTCATCAATTCACTGTGTGGAATCTACCTAATAAGTCTGAGAATGATCCCACTATTCTGAGTTTGCCTCATTAAAAGTTTTATTAAAATAGTGTTTAAGCCCCGACCTTATGAATAGTAATGAGGCCGTAGTCATGTCACATATGGACATATATATTCGTACCGTGGGGTTCACCAGCTAAAGGTCCGCTTGGTTCACGGGCTCGGGGGGGGGGGGGACTGAGGCGTATTCTGGTTTAGTTTAGTTCGGTTAGTAACCTAGCTGGTGAGGTGATCTGTGCCGGTGTATTTGGCGAGTGGAGTTTTCCCGGAGGTAATTGCCGGGGGGTGGGGGTAATTGTCCTCGGGGATGAATGTCAAGGGGAGTATTTGTTCAAGGGTAATTGTCTGGGGGGTACTTATCCTCGGGGGTATTTGTCTTCGGGGGTGTATGTCTGGGGGGTTTGGTTGTCCCGGGGGTAGTTGTCCTCGGAGGTATTCGTCCTCGGGTTTGTTTGTCCGGGGGGTGATTGTCAGGGGGGGCAAATCTCCGGCAATCGTCCTCCCTACCTATTGTCTATGGGTTACCTGTACATTGCATCAAAGTTAGTATTCCAGGAAATTTCACTACAATAGCTTTGCCTATACTGCACTGTTTCAACACTCCACTACACTTTACCCTTTCTATCCAGTCACCACCCTTACTCCCAACCCCCCCCCCCTCCCGCTCCAACCACCACTGCCATATAGAAGCACATTGGGAGCTGCCACCTATATCGATTGCATAATTTTGTTGTCCGTTTGTAATGTCTGCTTACTTCAAGCAGGTGTGCTTGGCAGCGATCAACACGAAGTTGTCACAGAAGGTACAATAAGGTAGCATAAGCCCATTAAAAGCCCCATTCACTTACACACTAAATCACAAAAGTAATGTGGTCTTTAAGTCTAGATAGAAGTTTTCGCTAGCTCAACGCTACCCATCACCGGATAGCTGACAAATTGGCCTTTCATGGCACCATGTATCATAACCGTGTAGATTTTTTGCTATCCGAGCCGGAAGTTTTCGTCACTTGTAAACAATTACCTCTTCACTCAGTGGTAAAGAAATATCCTACACTGCTCCTGGGAGGCCTAAAGGGGTCTAAAATTGCCTCAATTAACCCAATTTTCTCGCCACATGTACTTCCATTCATGCTCTTCAACATGCAAGCCACAAAATACTAGATCATGATTGATAACAGGTCACAAAAGATGTTCTCCTGCTGCTTTTTGGCACTTTTCCTGAAGAAGAACAATCGAGTGGATGGATATAGACTCTAATAGGAGTATGCCACCTTAAGTGAGAGATGAATATTTTTTTATACCAAAATGATACTTTTTATAGTCATCACAATATGAACCACAACAGAATTCTATGCAATTATCATTTTAGGTCCATAGAGATGTATTTTCAGAGATTTCAGTATGCACGGTGCAGTGTGTAAAGACACATATGAGCAATACTGTGTAAGCAGTAACCAGGTCTATGTCTGCAACAACATTTCCAGTCACCAATTTTGATAAGCTTGACCAGTTTGGGTGCATTTATGATTCTTGCAGGTTTTATTGGTATCCCTGATCACAGTCCACTTGGTCTGGCTTGCCCTACCTGCAGAAACATCATCCAGAGAAG
>KN882833.1:7901-26861 GCA_000934455.1 Apostichopus parvimensis
TGTAACTAAACAACATAGAAACACAATCTAAGTGTCAATGTATATAGATTTATGAACTGTATGAAGTGAGCGTGACGCATTTGCGAGTCACCCAATGGCAATACCAGTTCCTAATACAGGACGATACCATGGTTACGTACGGTTACCCAATTTACCTAGCTACGTTTATACCCTTCATGCTTAAACCTGAGTTTTTTTTTCGTCACGCCTATTTCAATTACACAACATCTGTTATGATTGTATAAGTGTATTTTTTTCAGAGAGAATTTCTTATAAGAATGCTTTCCTTTTAGCTTTCCTTCCATTTCATGACGGTTAGTTCTTGGGATCAACGTAATCTCTAATCCTCCGTCATGACTTGAAAGGGAATACAAAGAATGTTTCTATAGTTCTCATGTCCTCGCAAAGGATGCGCAGAGGGTCGGTCCAATCGACCAGAAGCGTACTAGGTGGCGTGCGTGAATCCTTGCCTTTGGCCAGAGGGGTTACACTCACTGCGACCGGCATGCCTGCAGCCACCGTCCACTGAATACGTGGCCTGGTGAAGTGCTATTCTCCTGAAAGTAAATCTACGGATGCCTTTAAGAGCCATATAATTATTTTATATTAAAAAACACTCTGTTTCAAACTAGCGTCATAGAATACCTTAAAAGCCGTTTTTTCCCGGTCACTCTGAAGGTTGAATGGATTTTATTGTATTGGGTTATTTGTGGTAGGCCAAGCAACACATTCAAATAGTCATGCAGTTCACAAGGGTTTGCAGGAACTTAATTAAACTCATTGTTTGACATAAATGTGTTGGCAAAGATTTACACAACCTACACCAAAACAAGCATTATATTCGTTGCAATGCCAGAGACATACAAGCAAGTAAGACCATGAGATAAAATTTTAATATACATAAAATTCAATCTGTATCACTTTTGCAAGAAAACCAAAGTGTACCAGTGTCAATATGGTCCCATTATAAGCAACAGTGTTGTGGCAAATTATCATACCGGATAGTAGGTAGTATAGGAAACTGAGTGATCCTTAAGAACTTTGTTTGAGATTCACAAAAAAAATACCCCATATTGTGTTTTGATAACTTCAGGAACAAAATTAACTTTGATATGCCGTGGACCGTTAAAAATCACTGCTCGCGGTCTAGCTAGGGTTGTATAGCACATTTACTTATTTTTTGTTTGTTCTTTGGAATGACCCTTTAAACAGTTGAGGTTCACTAGTTAAAGTGACTGGACCTTTTAGTTTACTACACAGCCCATCAGACTAGTTCCTCGGTTGCACTACAAAACTCAATAATTTATAACAAATTTGTTAAGGACAAATGATGTTGAATGCCATCCAAGGGTGCTCTGTTGCTTATATGAATATTAACGAACATATTCTGGTTGACCCCAAAAACAACGGATTAACATTAACTATAAGAACCACATGTGAGGAGCCGACGTCACCATCAAGTTAGCCTAAATGAATATTCCAGAAATTAAGTATATTTAACGATACATATCTTGAAAAAAACTGGAATAGCTACAGAAACAATATTGGACTCAAAGTTGTCTCTATTCTTTGTATTATAACATATCACGACTAAATACTGCCTTATTCATTATTTAATTATTGAAGTGAGTTATCAAGTTAAAGTACGGGAATACTTTTTAAGAAAACTCACCCAGGAAAGAACCTGGGCACGAAAACCAAACTACCTAACGTATGATCCGCTCTCAACCCCAGTCCCCTTGCTTCGAGACTGTGACTGTGTGATCATCGTCAGGTGTGTATCACCATTCCCATCGAAAGGGAACAGATACTACACATGATCTTCGGGATGTCTTCAACTCTTCGGTCGATCTGTTAGTTGTACACGTATCAGGATAAAACTAGTTTGATCTCAGAAGAATGTTACCCAATTCCTTGTTCATTATTCTATTTGTTTTACAAGTCAATAGACTACATTCTGATGAACAATGAACAGATGAAGAAAACTGCCATTACTGGAATACCAAGTAGTCCCCGTTATGTCCAACGCGTAACACACTAATGGACTTTATCGATACTCATTGACGAACCACATCTTCCTTATTCGAAACAAGTTTATAACAATAGAGATAGATTAATGCCATTCAAGTGGTCCATTTGCTTTCATATTACTGAAACCTATACGACAAGATGTTTACGCTATGTGAGCAGTCCAGAATTCACAGTGAACGTTTAGCGTTTTAATCGGCCTCCGGAAACACGTATCAAACATTCAATTGATGACTATATAACGAAGAAAAGACATTAAGCACATGGACATTAATATCCTCTTACTTGAGGTACGTATGTGAGGCTCATTTGAATCCATTATTATCATTTGTTGTAACATCAACTTTGCTAGCAATTTTTTTTGCAATCTGGGAAATCAAACTCGACCTCTTCGAGGAAACTTAAGGTCCCTGAAATAGCACTGTGTAATGGTATCCCCTCTGTAGGACCAGGGACGATTATATTAGAATATATAAGAGAAAATAGAAGACTTAAACATTAAAATCGTTGACAATTCGTTACTTGATATAATGAATAATGAATAATTCTTGCGTCACGTTTGGGTTCATTCTCCTCCTTTAGTTTCGACCTCTAACGACTGTGTTTAGTACATTGGCTAGATACAAATCGCCAATACACACGATTTGTCTTGATTATTGATAACTTGCAGTGAGTTTATATATACCTTACACACACATGCTTCATCGATGATATATGCTATTCACTGTATCCCGACGATTTGAGCAAACAGCACGCAGGCAGTGTCTGTCTTTAACGTTACCACCCACCTCATGTCTATAAACTTAATAAAAATAAATGAAAACTGCCGAGCAAAAAAAATTCGATCAAATTTCCATTGTATCTGTAGGACAGACATTCTAGCTGAAGTTAAAGATTAAAGATCAGGTTGTAAATGCTGTCAACTTTGCCTAAAAAAAATCCGAAGCATTGTTATATTAAAATATAGACGAGTATTTCGTACAAAAAAAGGAAATGTAGAAGCTCCGACCAGGGAGTTGTTATGGAACCATAACAACTCCATAACAACTCCCTGCTCCGACACTATGCTGCAAATCTCAAAAACCTCTGCAGATGATTTTCGAATCAGTTTGATATAGTACAGACGATAAAGACACTGGCTGCTGACACATGGACCAATCATGTTTGCAACAAGAAGGCAGTCAATGCAGTTGATAATCCTAATATTTGCATGATGATAACTGCAAATACATCTATATCTTATCTTTAAAATTATTTGAGGGTTTCAAAATCTTCAATTTTATGACAAATAAAACTGGGGTAAAATGATTTGAAAGTCACTGGTAATATATTTAATGATATGAAGATGTATATGAAGTCTCGAAAACAAGAAATAAACAACACTGAGCGGTAAAAGTCTCACTGAAAACTCTCACTTTTCATAATCCACTGCACACGTATATATATATATATAGGCTATGTGATGTAAGGGTTTGTGTTTGTAACATTTGATATGAACTGGAAACATAATGAACAGATTAATATTTGTTTTATTTAAGTTTAGTCAGGCAGGAATGAAGAACTTTTCTTCTCATTTCATCTTTCTTTCGTTTATTTTTTATTCTTATCATTATTATTAGACCTGCCTTCCTTATCGAATTTAATATTTGTTTCCTTTTCTATTTCTACTTTTCAACCCTTGAAGCAATTGACGTTCATCAGTTAAAGTGACTGGACTATGTAGTCTAACACACCGACTATTAGATCAGTTCCATCAGATTTAACACTAAACTCAACGGGAAAAATAAGACATTTTATGGCCCTCACATGACATGTTAACAATGCATATACAAATGTGTCAAGCACAGATCAGGCGCGTATCCAGGGGGGCGTTGGGGGCGCGCCCCCCTGGTAAGAAAAAAGAGGAGAGGGAAAAAAAGAGAGAAGAAAAAAGGGAAAAAAGAGGGGGGGAGAGAAGGAAGGAGAGGATGGAAGGGAAAAGAAAGAGAGAAAAAGGAGAAATAGAGGGAGTAGAAGAAAAACGCCACGACACCGGGAAGAGAAAGAGGAACAGTGACATAATTACAGCGCTGATCCCTATTATATACACAGGGTAGTCAGTGACGGATCGAGGATTTCGGGAGGGGCGTGCGTCGCACACTACCCCTTACACCGACAACTCCATTTTTGACGTTTCCATTTTTCCTCTCTCACTAATGTATATAATTATACTATATATGGTCTATTACGCGTGTGTGTGTATGGACGCCTTAAACAATTGTACAATTGTGCTATGAAATCAACTGTGGTTGGTCTCGAACATGACGCATTTCGGTATTAGACCAGGATCTATATGCGAACTGCACTAGACCTATGTCCTTCGATGCAACACTGAAATCCAAAGATAAAATGCTATACACTCCGACCTGAATGCTAATTAATACCCCAAACCTAGTACCGTAACTCGTACAAGGAATCTAAAAAAAAAAAAAAAAAAAAATCGCATGCGATTGGAGAATTGAGCACATCTCCTGTGAATATCATGTAGTGGAGGGGGGTGGACGCACCCATCACTCCTTGAGATTGTTCCCATCTGCATGAAAACGCGCGCCCCACAACCCCAGAACCCTACGCCCTACCCTTCTAATCGCTTCCAGATGAGTTACGAAACTTAATTAATGACTTACGCCCGTAGTACCAAGACCTTGACAAAATCCGGCAACACGCCACTTCATCGATAACAAGTGATCGGGTTGTGTATTAGTGACGTCTAGAGGTCGACGTCCACTGACCTACATGGAGTGTGACCACTCCCGATTTTGCAATTTCCAAGTTCAGGCCCCGAAAAATTCTAAGGACACTGTACTGTATGGATATCTAGCAATGTCTAGCGATATCTAGGTATGAAAATCCCAAGATCTTCCCTAAACTGAAGGAAGATAGAGAATCGAAGCCTTCAGTGTGTAATGAACTTGAAACTGTGCGTCTTTCGAAATGAAAATAATGTGGGGCATTGCACAATTAACAGATAACAGTTATTTATTTCAGTCTCATTTCCATTACTCGAATTTGTAAAGCATACAACACATATCACATCATATCAGTGTGCATGAAAATGGCGTTCCAGGATGAACAACCTCCAAACTGTATATGTGTGTAGTGTTCGGTTTCGGAAATATATGGTATTTTTTCATTTCCTTCAACGAAGTTTTACAGTATAGCCGTTATAAGAGGTTTTAATATTTGTACACCAATAAATTAACTGTGCCTGAATTTTCGAAAATTCCCTGACCAACATTCTTCATCATGCTTCCTCATACGTCTGCCAACCTCCCCTCTCCTGTTATTCAAAAACGTTTGGAATGTTATTGAGATGCTTGTTAGCAAATAACTTAAAGATGACTCGACTTCCTTTGTAGATGATCTATCTATAACCGCTTCGAAATGTACAGGCTGTTAGTTAAGTAACGATATTATGTCAATTATAAACCAAGATATGAAAACTGATTATCGGATTATAAAAGTTTGTTTATTTACAATTATATCGGCTTTGACAGAAAGTGAAATAATCTGGTAAACTTTATATTAGATTGTTCAATCACACGGGGTAATGTGAAAACTGCATTTTTTGCGTTGAATTCTAAACATCCTGACAGAAACACATTGAAAGGTTACTGAAATATAGGGTGGGTATCTGATAACAATTTAATGCGTGACGTCACTCAGTGAAACGTCGGGCAGATTGAAACGAGACGGTAATATTAACAAAGCTGTACCCATTCAAGCAGTACAAAAAAAACATTAAATTCGTTATACACAAATGAATTGTGTGCGTGCGTGTGTCTGTATGTGTGTGTCGGTGGGCTAGGATAAATATGTTGGTGATTTGGAGCATCCAAGTGATCGTATTAACATAGATCTCTATTTATTATCAAGCTTGCTAGCTTAAAAGTTACGTTTTTTCTGGCGGGATCATGTCTTTCAAGCAACGTATACTATTATCTGTTAAATTTCAATTGTAATCTTAGTTACAAGAATTCTTTATTTCTTTGTCAACTAATTTGGAACAATAGCAGGATTCAAGTTGATAACAAGCTAATAAATGCTTATCGTGCTTTGAATTAGTTACGGAATTTATTCTATCAATGACTTGTTTGACAATGATGGTGCCTTATTACTTATTTTATCAGTTTATTGAGAATATTTTGTTAACCACGCATTACTGAAATATACTTGGAATAAGGCAATTAAATCAAATTGATTCATGCTTGTATAGTCCTATTAATAGTTTGTATAATGTGTAACTGACTGATTGTTATTTGACAATCAGTTCACACTTATTTGGTTGAAACTGTTTGCAGCCCGAGTAAATCTCATTTAAAATGAAGGTAAGACTTAGGATCTTTAAGATATGACCACTTTAAACATCAGGGGTTATATTTAAAATGACCGGACTACTTAGACTAACACACAGACAATTAGGTCAGTTCCTCCGATGCAACACACAGCTTCATTGGAAACTAACAATTTATTTTGACATTACATAACATGTAAACAATGCATCAAACACAAATGGTGTTGAATGTCATCTTAATGTTCTCTGTTGTTAATATGAAGCTAAAAGAACGTGTTTTGGTTGAGTTATTATAATGGATCAACAATGGATTAACATTAACATTTAGGCCTACGCAGCGCAGACGATGTGATCACCCAAATTAGCCTCAAAGGAGCACTGTAGCCTCGATTTAACATATTTTGAAGGTGATTATCTTGAAAAACCATATATTCTTAGCACTGAATAGTTTCTTTCTTCTTGGTCTGTGACATAGCAAGTCTAAAGTTATATCTAAAGTCTTCTTTAATTCTCTTCGTTATAAGCCATATATTTTATGTCGACGACAAGAAATGTGAAGCTCTTATTGAATTCATATTGTAGATATTTGTCAAATATTTCCTTAGAAATTAATCGACATATGTCGAGATAATTGCGTCTGGCTGATGAGACCCAAATTGGGATCGAAATAGCCTTAGAGCAGGGTTGGACACGAAATGGATCTTACGAGCCACCGTGATTTTTTTGTTTTCAATCCGCGTGGCAAACATAAATGTACTGTGTATCGATCTAAAGAATCGGACAGTACGATATAAGGTACATCAAGTTTCCTTTGTTTGATAAAGATTTTTCACCATTCCCAGCAGAATATGTATTTTAAGTGCTAGATGAACGTATTTTGTTTTCAATTTACTACTTTTACGGTCCCAATAATGTGTCTAGGAATTTAATAAACAGTCTAAACATCGTACAGTAAAGGAACCGTTTCAAAGCGTTCATGATATTCCAAATTGGTTAACTGTGTAATCTAAAAAAAAAAACAGTATAGAATATTACCTTGGGATGGAGGGTGTGGTTTGGGGGGGGGGGGATGTGGTCCAATCCCATTGAGCCTATTTTGTTTAGCAACTGTTACATATGTTTTGATATGTCTTCAAAGTTACAATTTGTACACCATCATCTCGTTCTTTAAATGGGGCAGATGGGATGGGCCACTGGGGAATCTGGTATACAAGATTAGCCCTTTCATAACACCCTAACCTGTAGATATCATACCTATATAGATTTTTGTTATCGTTCCACTAGTTGATTGGGAATGAGGGGCATAGTGCTAGCTGCTGGGAATGTTAACAAATCTTTATCAACGAAAAGTTAAAGATACCAGGGTAAAGCTTTTTCTTTTCTAAGACATACCAAACTGCATAAATGTAGCACTATGCCCCTCATTCCCAATCAACTAGTGGAACGACAAAAAAAAAACTATATACGTATGATATCTACATGTTAGGGTGTTATGAAAGGGCTAATCTTGTATACCAGATTCCCCAGTGGCCCATCCCATCTGCCCCATTTGAAGAACGAGATGATGGTGTACAAATTGTAACTTTGAAGACATATCAAAACATATGTAACAGTTGCTAAACAAAATAGTCTAAATAGGATTGGACCACCCCCCCCCCAAAAAAAAAACAAACCCTCCATTCCAAGGTAATATTCTATACTGTTGTTTTTTTTAGATTACACAGTTAACCAATTTGGAATATCATATACGCTTTGAAACGGTTCCTTTACTGTACGATGTTTAGACTGTTTATTAAATTCCTACACATATTATTGGGACCGTAAAAGTAGTAAATTGAAAACAAAATACGTTCATCTAGCATTTAAAATACATATTCTGCTGGGAATGGTGAAAAATCTTTGTCAAACAAAAGAAAGCTTGATGTAGCTCATATCGTACTGTCTGATTCTTTAGATCGATACACAGTACATTCATGTTTGCCACGCGGATTAAAAACAAAACAATCACGGTGGCTCGTAAGATCCATTTCGTGTCCAACCCTGCTCTAAGGCTATTTCGATCCCAATTTGGGTCTCATCAGCCAGACGCAAATATCTCGACATATGTCGATTAATTTCTAAGGAAATATTTGACAAATATCTACAATATGAATTCAATAAGAGCTTCACATTTCTTGTCGTCGACATAAAATATATGGCTTATAACGAAGAGAATTAAAGAAGACTTTAGATATAACTTTAGACTTGCTATGTCACAGACCAAGAAGAAAGAAACTATTCAGTGCTAAGAATATATGGTTTTTCAAGATAATCACCTTCAAAATATGTTAAATCGAGGCTACAGTGCTCCTTTGAGGCTAATTTGGGTGATCACATCGTCTGCGCTGCGTAGGCCTAAATGTTAATGTTAATCCATTGTTGATCCATTATAATAACTCAACCAAAACACGTTCTTTTAGCTTCATATTAACAACAGAGAACATTAAGATGACATTCAACACCATTTGTGTTTGATGCATTGTTTACATGTTATGTAATGTCAAAATAAATTGTTAGTTTCCAATGAAGCTGTGTGTTGCATCGGAGGAACTGACCTAATTGTCTGTGTGTTAGTCTAAGTAGTCCGGTCATTTTAAATATAACCCCTGATGTTTAAAGTGGTCATATCTTAAAGATCCTAAGTCTTACCTTCATTTTAAATGAGATTTACTCGGGCTGCAAACAGTTTCAACCAAATAAGTGTGAACTGATTTACATGTCAAATAACAATCAGTCAGTTACACATTATACAAACTATTAATAGGACTATACAAGCATGAATCAATTTGATTTAATTGCCTTATTCCAAGTATATTTCAGTAATGCGTGGTTAACAAAATATTCTCAATAAACTGATAAAATAAGTAATAAGGCACCATCATTGTCAAACAAGTCATTGATAGAATAAATTCCGTAACTAATTCAAAGCACGATAAGCATTTATTAGCTTGTTATCAACTTGAATCCTGCTATTGTTCCAAATTAGTTGACAAAGAAATAAAGAATTCTTGTAACTAAGATTACAATTGAAATTTAACAGATAGTAGTATACGTTGCTTGAAAGACATGATCCCGCCAGAAAAATCGTAACTTTTAAGCTAACAAGCTTGATAAATAAATTGAGATCTATATTAATACGGTCACTTGGATGCTCCAAATCACCGACATATTTATCCTAACCCACTGACACACACACATACAGACACACACGCGCACACAATTCATTTGTGTATAACGAATTAATGTTTGTTTTTGTACTGTTCGAATGGGTACAGCTTTTTTAATATTACCGTCTCGTTTCAATCTGCCCGACGTTCCACTGAGTGACGTCACGCATTAAATTGTTATCAGATACCCACCCTATATTTCAGTAACCTTTCAATGTGTTTCTGTCAGGATGTTTAGAATTCAACGCAAAAAATGCAGTTTTCACATTACCCCGTGTGATTGAACAATCTGATACAAAGTTTACCAGATTATTTCACTTTCTGTCGAAGCCGATATAATTGTAAATAAACAAAATTTTATCATCAGAAAATCCTTTTTCATATCTTGGTTTAAACTTGACATAATGTCGTTACTTAACTAACCAGGCTGTACATTTCGAAGCGGTTATAGATAGATCGTCTATAAAGTAAGTCGAGTCATCTTCAAGTTATTTGCTAAAAAGGGTCTCAATAACATACCAAACGTTTTTAAATAACAGGAGAGGGGAGGTTGGCAGACGTTCTGTAATATCTTAACCCCCCCCCCCCGTCTCCTCTCTCTCTCTCTCTGTACAACTATTCGTGTCAGTAGGTAAAAAAGATGTCTTAAATGTGAACTAACGGAAATATGGTTGTTGTTGGTTGGTTGTTTCCTCTGAGATATAATGACAGCTTGTATCATTCTGGCCCCTTCTTCTGCTCAGAAAATTGCTCGTTCCGGAAATCAGACATGGATACAAGTACTTATCCACCCTAGGGAACTGGTCATGATACCAATACCTTTCGCCGAGTTGATAACAAAAAAACAGCAAATTGTATATCAGCAGCTGATATACTTAGTCCCTGCGTACTTATGTAAACATGTTTTTATATAGGACGTATCAGAACCTCGTGTTAATACACAACTGACGAAAGCGTAGGCAGTAAAAGCAAATGGTGTGGGTGTTTGGTTTTTTATATATAGTATACAACTCCCGCGCATCATATTTCTATACGATAGTAATATACTATGGAATTGCGGAGTAAAGTTCAGCATGGGTTACACAAAGGGGCCGAACATTACCATGTGTGTGTGGAGGTTGATGCAATATTCATCAACCATCAATTTCTCTCCTATATTTGCAATCGTTATGAGCAGCCTCAAAGCAAAAGTTATTTTTTTAGGGGGGTGGGGTGGAGTGAGTGGGGCAGGGGGTTGGTTTGAAGACACGAGGGAGAAGCAACATGGGCAATAACTATCACCATTAACTCAAAGGGTTGCTTTAACTACGGACAGTTTTAACCGGGTCGATGTCTTAAGCAACGGACAATTCTGTCCCCTGACGTCCTTGGGTATATTCATCTTGTTGGGAAGATTCAGGATACAGTAAGATGATATAAAGGGATCGTTTTTAAGACCTTGAAAGATAACTTGAAGGAGAATTTTTTGTCTTGACAATAAAAGAAAAAGAGAGTGCTGATAGTGTTTTAATATAAAGCTACTCCGGTTTTCAAGATCTTAAGCATTCAAATATGCTAAATCTCTGGATATGTATTTGAAGGCTAACATTGATGATAACGTTACTTCCTCGTTGCATATTAAAAGGTTAAGGTTAATCAACTCTTTTATCAATTTTAATAATTCATTCGAAAACATCATGTTCTCATTAATATAATTCTTATTAATAACAATTATTTATAGGAAGCGCGTATTACGTACGATTGCTAGCTTAGCTTCATAAAATGATTTTCGTGCAACAACTTATGACGAATCATAGAAAGGATGAGAACGCACGTTATTTGTGACACTGCATTGAGTGCGGTTAGGTAGGCTATATGTATTTTATTACGCAGTGGCAAACTGTAGGCTTATAATAGGCTATAGGCTAAATTTAACTAATTGCATCTGCCACACTAAGTAGCTGAATCAGAAGGTTACTACGATTATAATCGAGTTAACGGGGCTGACGAGTATTCAAGATCAAAAGAGCACTGACAAAATACCATCATGCAAAAAAACAATAGTTTTTAACATTTCTTCGACACTGAAGGGGGGGGGCAGTTGCTCCCACTGCTCCCCCTGGTTACGTCCCTGCACGAGTAGAGGGAAGTATCATGAAGAATGTTGGTCAGGGAATTTTCGAAACTTCAGACACAGTTAATTTACTGGTGTACAAATATTAAAACTTCTTATAACGGCTATACTATCAAACTTCGTTGAATGAAATGAAAAACTACCATATATTTCCGAAACCGAACACTACATACATGTACAGTTTGGAGGTTGTTCATCCTGGAACGCCATAATCATGCTCACTGATATGATGTGATATCTGCTGTATGCCTTACAAATTCGAGTAATTGGAATAAGACTGAAATAAATAACTTTTATCTTTTTATTGTTCAATGCCCACATTCTTTTCATTTCGAAAGACGCACAGTTTCAAGTTCACTACACACTGAAGGCTTCGGTTCTCTATCTGCCTTCAGTTTAGGGTAGATCTTGGACTTTTCATAGCTAGATATCGCTAGATAATGCTAGATATCCATACAGTACAGTGTCCTTAGAATTTTTCAGGGCCTGATCTTGGAAATTGACAAATCGGGAGTGGTCACACTCCATGTAGGTCAGTGGACGTCGACCTCTAGACGTCACTAATACACAACCCGATCACTTGTTATCGATGAAGTGGTGTGTTGCCGGATTTTGTCAAGGTCTTGGTATAACGGGCGAAAGTCATTCATCTGGAAGCGATTAGAAGGGCTGGGCGTAGGGTTCTGGGGTTATGGGGCGCGCGTTTTTATGCAGATGGGAACAATCTCAAGGAGTGATAGGTGCGTCCGCCCCCCCCCCCCTCCACTACATGATATTCACAGGAGATGTGCTCAATTCTCCAATCGCATGCGGAATTTATTTTTAGATTCCTTGTTCGAGTTACGGTACTAGGTTTGGGGTAACACTTAGCATTCAGGTCGGAGTGTATAGCATTTTATCTTTGGATGACAGTGTTGCATCGAAGGACATAGGTCTAGTGCAGTTCGCATATAGATCCTGGTCTAATACCGAAATGCGTCATGTTCGAGACCAGCCACAGTTGGTTTCATAGCACAATTGTACAATTGTTTAAGGCGTCCATACACACACACGCGTAATAGACCATATATAGTATAATTATATACATTAGTGACAGAGGAAAAATGGAAACGTCAAAAATGGAGTTGTCGGTGTAAGGGGTAGGCTGAGGCGCACGCCCCTTCCGAAATCCTCGATCCGTCACTGGCTACCCTGTGTATATAATAGGGATCAGCGCTGTAATTATGTCACTGTTCCTCTTTCTCTTCCCGGTGTCTTGGCGTTTTTCTTCTACTCCCTCCATTTCTCCTTTTTCTCTCTTTCTTTTTTTCTTTTCCCTTCCATCTTCTCCTTCCTCCTTTCCCCCCCCCCCCCACCTCTTTTTTCATTTTTTTCTTCTCTCTTTTTTTTCTATCCTCTTTTTCTTACCGGGGGGCGCGCGCCCCAAACGCCCCCCCCCCCACTGGATACGTGGCGCCTGTTCTGTGTTTGACACATTTGTATATGCATCGTTAACATGTCATGTGAGGGCCATAAAATGTCTTATCTTTTCCCATCGAGTGAAGTGTTAAATCTGATGGAAGATCTAATAGTCGGTGTGTTAGACTACATAGGACAGTCACTTTAACTGATGAACGTCAACTGCTTAAAGGGTTCAAAAGAAGAAATAGAAAAGGAAACAAATATTTAATTCGATAAGGAAGATAGGTCTAATAATAATAATGATAAGAATAAAAATTAAACGAAAAAAAAGATGAAATGAAAAGAAGAGTTCTTCATTCCTGCCTGACTAAACTTAAATAAAACAAATACTAATCTGTTCATTATGATTCCAGTTCATATCAAATGTTACAAACACAAACCCGTATATCACATATATACGTGTGCAGTGGATTATGAAAAGTGGGAGTTTTAAGTGGGAGTTTTAAGTGGGAGTTTTACCGTCTCAGTGTTGTTTATTTCTTGTTTTCGAGACTTCATATACATCTTCATATCATTAAATATATTACCAGTGACTTTCAAATCATTTTACCTCAGTTTTATTTGTTATAAAATTGAAGATTTTGAAACCTCGAATAATTTTAAAGATAAGATATGATGCATTTGCAGTTATCATCATGCATATATTGGGATTATCAACTGCATTGACTGCCTTCTTGTTGCAAACATGATTGGTCCATTGTGTCAGCATCCAGTGTCTTAATCGTCTGTACTATATCAAACTGATTCGAAAATCATCTGCAGAGGTTTTTGAAATTTGCGGAATATTGTCGGAGCAGGGAGTTGTTATGGAGTTGTTATGGTTCCATAACAACTCCCTGGTCGGAGCCTCTACATTTCCTTTTTTGTACGAAATACTCGTCTAAATTTTAATATAACCATGCTTCGGAATTTGTTTAGGCAAAGTTGACAGCATTTACAGCCTGTTCTTTAATCTTTAACTTCAGCTAGAATGTCTGTCCTACAGATACAATGGAAATTAGATCGATTTTTTGGCTCGGCAGTTTTTATTTATTTTTATTAAGTTTATAGACATGAGGTGGGTGGTAACGTTACAGACAGACACTGCCTGCGTGCTGTTTGCTCAAATCGTCGGGGATAACATGAATGGCATATATCATCGATGAAGCATGTGTGTGTAAGGTATATATAAACTCACTGCAAGTTAACAATAATAAAGACAAAGCGTGTGTATTGGCGATTTGTATAGAGCTAATGTACTAATCACAGTCGTTAGAGGTCTAAACTAAAGGAGGAGAATGAACCAAAATGTGACGCAAGAATTATTCATTATTCATTATATCAAGTAACGAATTGTCAACGATTTTAATGTTAAGGCCTTCTATTTTCTCTTATATATTCTTATATAATCGTCCCTGGTCCTACAGAGGGGATACCATTACACGGTGCTTTTTCAGGGACCTTAAAGTTTCCTCGAAGAGGTCGAGTTTGATTTCCCAGATTGCGAAAAAAATTGCTAGCAAAGTTGAGTTTACAACAAATGATAATAATGGATTCAAATGAGCCTCACATATGTACCTCAAGTAAGAGGATATTAATGTCCATGTGCTTAATGTCTTTTCGTCGTTATATAGTCATCAATTGAATGCTTGATACGTGTTACCGGAAGCCGATTAAAACGCTAAACGTTCACTGTGAATTCTGGACTGCTCACATAGCGTAAACATCTTGTCGTATAGGTTTCAGTAATATGAAAGTAAATGCAAAACTTGAATGGCATTAATCTATCTCTATTGTTATAAACTTGTTTCGAATAAGGAAGATGTGGTTCGCCAATGAGAATCGATAAAGTCCTTTAGTGTGTTACGTGTTGGACATAACGGGGACTACTTGGTATTCCAGTCATGGCAGTTTTCTTCATCTCTTCATTGTTTATCAGAATGTAGTCCATTGACTTGTAAAACAAATAGAATAAAGAACAAGGAATCGGATCACATTCTTCCGAGATCAAACTAGTTTTATCCTGAGAGGTGTACTACGAATAGATAGACCGAACAGTTGAAGACATCCCCGAAGATCATGTGTAGTATCTGTTCCCTTTCGATGGGAATGGTGATGCACACCCGACGATGATCACACAGTCACAGTCCCGATGCAAGGGGACTGGGGCTGAGAGCGGATCAGTCGTTTGGTAGTTTGGTTTTCGTGCCCAGGTTCTTTCCTGGGTGACTTTTTCTTAAAAGGTATCCCTGTACTGTAACTTGATATCTCACTTCAATAATTAAATAATGAATAAGGCAGAATTTAGTCTGGATATGTTATAATACAAAGAATACAGACAACTTTGAGTCCAATAATGTTTCTGTAGCTATTCCAGTTTTTTTCAAGATATGTATCGTTAAATATACTTAATTTCTGGAATATTCGTTTAGGCTAACTTGATGGTGACGTCGGCTCCTCACTGCGGTTCTTATAGTTAATGTTAATCCGTTGTTTTTGAGGTCAACCAGAATATGTTCGTTAATATTCATATAAGCAACAGAGCACCCTTGGATGGCATTCAACATCATGTGTCCTTAACAAATTTGTTATAAATTATTGAGTTTTGTAGTGCAACCGAGGAACTAGTCTGATGGGCTGTGTAGTAAACTAAAGGTCCAGTCACTTTAACTAGTGAACCTCAACTGTTTAAAGGGTCATTCCAAAGAACAAACAAAAATAAGTAAATGTGCTTTACAACCCTAGCTAGACCGCGAGCAGTGATTTTTAACGGTCCACGGCATATCAAAGTTAATTTTGTTCCTGAAGTTATCAAAACACAATATGGGGTATATTTTTTTGTGAATCTCAAACAAAGTTCTTAAGGATCACTCAGTTTCCTATACTACCTACTATGCGGTATGATAATTTGCCACAACACTGTTGCTTATAATGGGACCATATTGACACTGGTACACTTTGGTTTTCTTGCAAAAGTGATATAGATTGAATTTTATGTATATTAAAATTTTATCTCATGGTCTTACTTGCTTGTATGTCTCTGGCATTGCAACGAATATAATGCTTGTTTTGGTGTAGGTTGTGTAAATCTTTGCCAACACATTTATGTCATTCAATGAGTTTAATTAAGTTCCTGCAAACCCTTGTGAACTGCATGACTATTTGAATGTGTTGCTTGGCCTACCACAAATAACCCAATACAATAAAATCCATTCCACCTTCAGAGTGACCGGGAAAAAACGGCTTTTAAGGTATTCGATGGCGCTAGTTTGAAACAGGGTGTTTTTTAATATAAAATAATTATATGGCTTTTAAAGGCATCCGTAGATTCTTTTTTAGGAGAATAACGCCTCATCAGGCCACGTATTCAGTGGACGGTGGCTGCAGGCATGCCGGTCGCAGTGAGTGTAACCCCTCTGGCCAAAGGCAAGGATTCACGCACGCCACCTAGTACGCTTCTGGTCGATTTGACCGACCCTCTGCGCATCCTCCCGGGTTCTTTTGCGACAACAAGGGAGACATGGTACGGGATCCTAAGCCACAAAAAGTACCATACCTACAGCCAATGGTATTATCGCCAGAGGCCTGTCTTGAACCCTAGCCACGATTTACACGACCGACGAGGAATGAGTCTTTCGTCACCCTCTTAACTGCATCGGCCATCACATCAGCTAGTAAATTATATGGTTGAATTAATATATCAAGACTTCAGCGTCGACTACTGAAAGAGAAAAAGAAATTTTAAACGTGTATAACCAACCATTGATGGAGTCGAACTCAGTATCATCAGGTTACCAGTCCACTGCTCTACCATCTGAGCCATTAGACGAGTTAACTTTTAACGAGCTTAAATTGGTATTATTGGTTGGATACAATCTATTGGTAACAGTAAATGACACTGCCTTCAACGAAATCTCTATTCACCCTGTTTTACTCTCATTAGAACAACGGATCTGAATATCTTTATTAACAAGAAGCTCACGCTTCAATGTCTTTGTTTACATTGCAGCAAGCAGTAAGAATGCCGTTTCCTTTCAAGACGTAAATCTACAATAGGCTTATGCCCCGATACTATATATGACTTCGAAGCAAGCAGTAAAGATAAACGGATTCCGTGAAATCTTCTTATTCACAAAAGGTTGCTTAAGATTATGCTCGCAAGAGATTTCTTGCTGTAAGCTGTCTCCCTTTACAACTATATTCGATGCAGACGATCATGAACTGGGATTAAGCCTGAAATTTCAACAAACAATACCTATTCACATTTCAAGACATTTCTTGAATGAGGAAGGGACAACACTTATTAAGTCAAACACGTTAACTACATGTGACTAATCTTTTTTAGGAATCTGAATTGCTGGAAATAGCACAGTAATTCGAAACCCGATACAGAAATCATAGGGTTTTGAGTTTATGGAAGTAGATTTGGGAAACACGGGATCGGGAATTCGTCAACTACAAGACTTTGTTTAGTCCGCAGTGACTTGTTGTGTTTATTGATCCTCTGAAACTGCGGTATTTGCGTGTATAGCCCCCCCCCCCCCTTATGCCTGTGTTTCACACATATACAGAAGTGTGTATTTAGTTTAATTAAAAATATTAGAATCATCTTTATAAATATCAAATTTTGATCTATTATCAGCCAACTTGATCACGTTGTTTACCATTGTTGCATTTTGAAAGACTGAATGGTAATGAGGAAGGGACGGTGACGAGGACTGATGCAGAAGCACGAACAAGGGCAACGCAGCGAAAGACCGTTTACAGGCCCATGAGAATCATTGATTATTGCCTATCCTCAGTTCCATACCCACATCCTGACACCCCCCCCCCCAAAAAAAAAATAAGAAAGAATAAGAAAAGGAGAAAGAAAGGCGAATCCCTTAGGGATTTTCACCCCCACCATGTTTTTCGGTTAGCTAGGACCCTCATCTATCACAATCTGCTTGTTTGCCATTAAATGAATGGTTGGTGTGGACACCAGCGCTGTTGCCATGCAACACATTCATTCAAACTTGGAATTTGAGAATATGTCATATCTTTGTAATTAAATAACCTAAAAGCACAACGTTAGTGTCTAAGTATATATATTTGAAGCTGCCCTGGTGAAACCAATCACAATCAGGAAAGTCAGAGTCATCCCTAATTAGGGATGTTGCCATGGTAATAGCCATGATGAGATTTGGACTTTGAGAAAAATATTATATAATATACATATACAAAAGATACAAAGTAATTGTCTATTTTTACATTGATTTGGCGCTGCCCGGTGTATTGCAGTCAAGATCTGGATCATGTAAGGTCACTGTCACATCTTAATAGGGTTGTTGCCATGGTAACACCCTGAAGAAAAATTCAAATCATAGAACAAAATGTAACTTTAATAATGGCTAACTGTATATTTGAGCAAAGACATGACATTTTCTTCTCAAATTCGAATTACAATTCTGTCAGCATAGTGTTGCCATGACAATGGTACTGATTGGGAATGAGCTTCATCTGCAATGATAATGATCTTGATCTAATCTACCAGGCAGCCCTAAATCTATATACATTGACACTTAAACTGTGTTTCTATGTTGTTTGGTTACATAAATATGACATTTTGTTGTCAAAGTCCATTTCAAACTCAAATTTAGTCAGCCTAGTGTTGCAAATGGCAACGGTCTTGATTGAGCTCGATCGTGACCTTAAATGGGCCTGATCTTGAGCTCAATCAACCAGAAAGTCTGAAATATCAGGGGCAGATGCAGGATTTGTGACAGGGGGGGGTCTGACTGGTCCAGCCGCGCCTGAACGTAAGACTATCTAAGCGGAGCGCCACCATCGGTTGGCGCGGA
>KN882833.1:49243-60035 GCA_000934455.1 Apostichopus parvimensis
CTTTATTAACAAGAAGCTCACGCTTCAATGTCTTTGTTTACATTGCAGCAAGCAGTAAGAATGTCGTTTCCTTTCAAGACTTAAATCTACAATAGGCTTATGCCCCGATACTATCGATGACTTCGAAGCAAACAATAAAGAAAAACGGATTCCGTGACATCTTCTTATTCACAAAAGGTTGCTTAAAATTATGCTCTCAATCGATTTCTTGCTGTAAGCTGTCTCCCTTTACAACTACAGTATATTCAATGCAGACGATCATGAACTGGGAATAAGCCTGAAATTTCAACAAACAATACGTATTCACATTTCAAGACCTTTTTGAATGAGGAAGGGAAAACACTTATTAAGTCAAACACGTTAATTACATGTGACTAATCTTTTTTAGGGAACTGAATGGCTGGAAATAGCACAGTAACTCGAAACCCGATACAGAAATTATAGGGTTTTGAGTTTATGGAAGTAGATTTGGGAAACACGGGATCGGGAATTCGTCAACTACAAGACTTTGTTTAGTCCGCAGTGACTTGTTGTGTTTATTGATCCTCTGAAACTGCGGTATTTGCGTGCATACCCCCCCCCCCCCCCCCCGCATGAATGTGTTTCACACATATACAGAAGTGTGTATTTAGTTTAATTAAAAATATTAGAATCATCTTTATAAATATCAAATTTTGATCTATTATCAGCCAACGTTGTTTACCATTGTTGCATTTTGAAAGACTGAATGGTAATGAGTAAGGGACGGTGACGAGGACGGGGTTTGGATGTTTCTATAGCTTTAATATGTGCAATACAAGTCAACACTCTGACATGGTCGACTTTATCAGCAGCTAAAATCTCTATAAAGCATAAGTTATAGGAGGCAATAGCATCCCTTTCAAGGTCGTAGCTACTCTCCCTTCACCGCCGCCCCTCCTCCTCATTTCATTTGCCGATAGGTTACTGAACCATGAAAATTGTATCTTAGATCTCTATAACAAAGAAATAAACGAACGGAATAAAAATTAAGTTTCCTCCTCCTATTGATTTGAAAAGAGGTGTTTGCGTCACCTCTCATAGAGTGTGGGTTTGAAATAATTGACATAGAACAAAAAATGATTTGTCTTTCATCCAGAACTCTGCTTTAATTTATGATTTGTCTTTCATCCAGAACTCTGTTTTACTCTGTTTAACAAAAGATGTTGTGTCATTGAAATAGGCGTGACATGACAAAAATCAGGTTTAAGCATGAAAGGTATAAACGTAGCTCGGTAAACACTCTTTGTGTTCCCTTTCAAGTCACGGAGGATTAGAGATTACGTTGATCCCAAGAACTAACCGTCATGAAATGGAAGGAAAGCTAAAAGGAAAGCATTCTTATAAGAAATTCCCTCTGAAAAAATACACTTTATACAATCATAACAAATGTTGTGTAATTGAAATAGGCGTGACAAAAAAAACTCAGGTTTAAGCATGAAGGGTATAAACGTAGCTAGGTAAATTGGGTAACCGTACGTAACCATGGTATCGTACTGTATAAGGAACTGGTATTACCATTGGGTGACTCGCAAATGCGTCACGCTCACTTCATACAGTTTGGCGCAAATATATCTTGTCATCAAGAAAATGACGTGAGAAAAAGAGAGTTAAAAAAGACCGGTAGCAAAGCGAGGACTGATGCAGAAGCACGAACAAGGGCAACGCAGCGAAAGACCCCCTCCCCCTCCCCCCCCAAAAAAAATAAGAAAGAATAAGAAAAGGAGAAAGAAAAGCGAATCCCTTTGGGATTTTCACCCTCACCATGTTTTTCTTAGGGATTTTCACCCCCACCATGTTTTTCGGTTAGCTAGGACCCTCATCTATCACAATCTGCTTGATTGTCATTAAATTAATGGTTGGTGTGGCCACCAGCGCTGTTGCCATGGCAACACATTCATTCAAACTTGGAATTTGAGAATATGTCATATCTTTGTAATTAAATAACATGAAAGCACAACATTAGTGTCTCAGTATATATACTTAAAGCTGCCCTGGTGAAACCAATCACAATCAGGAAAGTCAAAGTCATCCCTAATTAAGGCTGTTGCCATGGTAATAGCCATGATGAAATTTGGACTTTGAGAAAAATATGATATGATATTCATATACCAAAAAATACAAACTAGCTGTCTTTTTTACATTGATATGGCGCTGCCCGGTTGATTGCTGTCAAGATCTGGTTCATGTAAGGTCACTGTCATATCTTAATAGGGCTGTTGCCATGGTAACACCCTGATGAAAATTCAAATCATAGAACAAAATGTAAATTTAATAATGGCTAACTGTAAATTTGAGCAAAGACATGACATTTTCTTCTCAAATTCGAATTACAATTCTGTCAGCATAGTGTTGTCATGACAATGGTCCTGATTGGTAATGAGTTTCATCTGCAATGATCATGATCTTGATCTAATCTACCAGGCAGCCCAAACTCAAATTTAGTCAGCCTAGTGTTGCAATGGCAACGGTCTTGATTGAGCTCGATCGTGCCTTAAATGGGCCTGATCTTGAGCTCAATCAACCAGAAAGTCTGAAATATATATGCCAAAGACACATTGATGGTGTTTTCATGTTCTTTAGTTACAATTATATGTATTATCTTAAATTCCCCCACATTGTTTTGAAGCGTTGTCCGCACGGTCCTGATTGGGCATAATGAAAACCTTAACTGGCTCAGATCTTGACTGCAATCAACCAGGCACTATACATTTGATGTAACTATACTTAGATTGTGTTTTTATGTTGTATACTCCCAAATATATGATTTTTTCCCCATTTTTATAGTGCTGCCATGGCAACAGCCCTGGTGGCCACACCCACCACTAATTTAATGGCAAACAAGTAGATTGTTAACAGCTGAGGGTCCTAGCTAACCGAAAAACAATGTGGGTGAGAATCCCTTAAGGGATGGGGGTAGGGGTCCATTTTTCTATTTTTTCCCGTAACTTTAACTTTTCTCAACTTATTTAACGTTTTACCTATTGTAAGTTGTTAAAGTTGAAAAGTTGCATGTCGAAAATTTCAAATTTTCTTCTTGAATGTCGCATTGTTTTCAAGTCGTTAGTGCTTGCTATGTTTGCACTCCTAATTTGAAATTAGGCTGCTTTCAGTATTTTAGTCGTCCCAATCTTTCAATAATTGACATAGCCTTCTATATCCTTAACAATTACGATGGTTCTGAAAGATTCTAATTACAGGATTATTTTAAGGTGAAAACTTAATTTTAATACGAGGGTAGACTTTTATCATGACATAAAAGTCTTATGTTATTCTATTGAGTTGTTACACTATAGACCTAAGTAGTTAGTTTAACTCACTAATAGGACACTTGTTTAACGGTTTTCGGCATATCAAAATTGACTATAACCTTTAACAGGGAGTTGTTAAGGGCCCTTATATAAGTACCAATTAATCGTGCATGGACATATAGCATGGGTCGACCTGGAGGTGATTGAGGGAATGAAGGGTGAGGAGGGGGGAGGCGTTAGTCCCACACCCACCTCCTCGAAGCGGAAGACAAAAAATTACTATAGACAACATTAATAACAACAAGTACGGTAATTAATTCATAACATGACATTCATTTCCGAAGAAATATTGCATGTGCCACGTTGATAATGATTGTCTCCTGTGCTTTTCCACCTAATTAATAATTTCTGATTTTAGGGTTTATTTTGTTATTTTGCATTCCATTTCCTTGATATGTTCAATGTTAGCTAGTGATATTTTGTTGAAACGTGATATTTGTCACTAATTTTGTAATATATAGTTCAGTGACGTCAAAACTTGTGAGGTCTTTTTTTTTCAAGCTATTTACTTACTTTAGATTGTAATTGAGTTATCCTTGGTCAAGCTATAAACAAAATTACACAACCCTTGTTGACACTGTTGAATTGGACGAGGGTTCAGTTTATATTTATACTCACCGAGTGGACAGTACATGAACGGAGCACATTGTTACCTTTCAAATTGAAAGCAATTGTCCTCGAAAATATCGGCATTTTCAGATTCGATAATTTTAACAAAATGGTCTCCATGTGGTTGATCTCTAAGAAAATGAAACTCTCAGAGAAAAAGAGTATTTAGTGTAAAACATGAACGGGTTTAAACATGACATATTTTATCATCAGCCATGACCACTCTCAAGCCCGTAGCCAGCAAGTGTAAGTTGGATCGGAGCAATCATGTGAACAATTTAATTATTAGGCTAATAATTAAAAATATAATTGATTGTTATTTTACTTTTTCCTCCCTCTTACCGTCCCTCCCTTACAACACCAATAGGAGAAGTGGGATAAATTCTTCAAATGCCGTAGGTTTCAATATTTTTTTCGTTAAAAAAAAATGGTATGACGTAGAGTGCAGGGAGTATGGAGGTTATTGGAGTTTATACTTTGGCATTGGTCTCTTCCGCAATCGTTTGACTTTAGTGGGGAGAAAACGCGGCATTCCCCTCCCCCTCCCACCACCCCACCACCCCCTAACCAGGAGGAAGAATAAGAAAACACAAGATTTCTTCCTTCTTCTTTTTGTCGTCCAACATTATTTATTTTGAAAACGGAAATGTTTTCCGTCCATGATATTTCCAATCAGTCTTTACACATCAGTTACCATAAAATTCAAAAATACATCATTTTCCCTTGCTATATACGTCCAATTTACAGAATCTACCAAAACAAAAGCACACACACACACAAGAAAATCTGATATACCGTATAAATTGATATAATTTGGTAAGTATGAAAGTGTTTTGTGACAAGAAAAATATCTCTCTCTTTTTCAGTTTGTACCCATGAAACTGATCCTTTTACATTTTAACACACCTACAGTACACCTTCTTCATTTACGGCGCATGTCAGTTTTATTCAACGATTCCTACATGACAGTTCAAAGTATTCTTAAAATCAGTTTTATTCACAGTCACCTAACATTGCTTTCTTCAACAATGGAAAGGATGGCCCTGAGGAAAATCTAGATCTGACAGAAGAAATGAGGATCATTTGCATCCAATTAACCTTTGTACCGATTTAGAGACCCTATAGTAGGATCTCTATACCGATTACGAGATACAAACATTGGAAGTTAGGGTTTAAAGTTTGAAGATTTCACAATCTTGTTTCAGGCCAAGGCGGCCTCACGCGACTTAAAGGAACTTACTTTCTGGTCATTGGTAACTTGTCACACCCAGACACTTAAGTGTGCACAATTCAATCAATCTCTCCTGGGGCACCACAGTGCATCACAACCACGTGTCCCCTGGGTGACTTCCCATAGGGTGCAGCCACAAACCGGCGCACACAACTATATTTACAAGTTACCTCGCAATTCCCCATTTATACACATGGGTGAAGAGAGGCAATGGAGATAAAGTGCCTCGCCCAAGGACACAACGTCATGATCTGGCCAGGACTCGCACCTGCAAACCTCAGATCACAAGTCCACTGTCTTAACCACTTCACCACAACGATCTCTTGACATGGTTTGCAGTAGAAATGAACTTGAAGCAAACAGGTGTGATGTTTTCTAATATGTTTTTCTTCCAAACTTATAAAACCAAACAAGAATATAAAACAAAACAAGAATATAAAACAAATTTTGCTTGAAAATTGATATGCAGCTCCGTTTGAATACACTAACGTTATTGCTACATTGTTAACAACGTTATTGCAACATTGTTAACGTTATTGATACATTAACAACGTTATTGCAACATTGTTAACAACGTTATTGCTACATTGTTAACGTTATTGATAAATTGTTAACAACATTATTGATACATTGTTAACAATGTTATTGCTACAATGTTAACAACGTTATTGCTACAATGTTAACAACGTTATTGATACATTGTTAACAACGTTATTGATACATTCTTAACAACGTTATTGATACATTCTTAACAATGTTATTGATACATTCTTAACAATGTTATTGATACATTGCTAACCACACATCCCACCCAGGCTCTTTCGTAAAAGTTGGAAACAATATCAAATCCCAAGGTCTGAATAATAACGTAAAGCAAAGCAAAGCAAACATAAAGGCAAAAACATTTTTGGCTGTCAGTGTGTCAACTATGACCTGTTTGCTTCAAGTTCAACTGAAAAATACAAATTAAGACTAATTTCATTGACCAAATATCTCTCGGGGACGCCATGTAGGAATTGGATTTTCAAATTTTTCACCGGAATGCTTTTAGAAAGTATTTCTTTCTTCATTAGTCAAAATTAGAACTTTCCTCTGGATAGACTCATTTTGTTCCATGCTTCGTCACACACACACAAACACATTTCCAACTAACATTTCTTACTCAACTTGGTGATAGCTGATGGTCTTGTTAGCTAGATGAGTTTCAACCCCCAGTATTGTACATTTATTCTCTTGGCCATGAACTACTGAGATCATGTATGATTGCGCTATTAAATACAATACTCCAAGTTTCTTACGAGATATCTGGCATAGACGAACTAAAAATAGGCCATCTAGAACACATTATCTTAACCTAACTTAATGTTCCAGTGTCACGATTGAAAAACGATCGGTGATCGGTGATACCAAAGTCATGAAAAAAAATATATATTATTTATTCCTTGGGCATCAGATCTTACCTAGTATGGCTTTGCATAAATTCCAGCTCACACACACTCGGTTTTACTGCATCCACATCAGGGGAAACAAGCAAGTTTTGACTGAAAGTATTCTGATGTAATACTAAAACTAATTATAATGAATTTCATTTTGATACGATGGCTATTATATCAAAATAAACGGCTGATTAACAATCTGTTTTTTATCAGTTAAATTAAACAAAGAAATTATTAAGTTATAAACGTTTCACCTTCAATTCTGGTGTAATTCCTATAGTCAACCACATTCAAGCCTGTGCAATCGCTGATTTAACACAAAATTTAACAAAAAGGGGGAAATCAAGGAAGAACTTATATTTTCTTATTTTTCAAATATTGGGATTTGTTAATATAACAAACTATGTACATTGGAAGTGAAAATGTGTCACAAATGGGAAACAAACACAATGGGAAACAAACAAATTAAGTGAATCTACTTCAGCTAACTAAACATACCTAATTTTTTGTTCAATCAATATATAAAACAAGATTTACCGGATTATTTGAAAATCAAACTAGCCAGGTTTTGTTCATTAAATGCAGAATTGATATTAAAACGATTCATAATGAATGATAATTGAACATTGATGTCATTAAAGTATGTTAAATAAACATACCTAATTAAGGTATCACAACATAGAAATGGAATCATTCTTTATGAACGATAAATGAACATTGATGTCTTTAAAGTATGTTGAATTAACATACCTAATTAAGGTATGACAACGTTGATTTATAACAGTTCATTATGAACAAAAACGAACATTGATGTCATTAAAGTATGTTAAATAAACATACCTGATTAAGGTTTCACAACATAGAAATGTAACAATTCATTACAAACGATAAAGGAACGTTTCTGTCTTTGAAGTATTACCGCTAGAACTTGGATTCGAACCAGTGACCTCTGGATTTTTTAAAAATCTTCTAGAATCAATTGCCGACCTCTGTAACTGATTAATTACAGATAACAAAAAATATATATATAAACGATCAGTACAAAAGATAATTGTTGTTGATTGCTGTAAATTAATCAAATGAGACGATAAAAAATAAAACAGACACAAAAAAATAGCACAAGTTTAGTCAACAGAATGATGGTAGTAATATTTCAGCTCATTTACTGAGGAAGACGGAGACACTATTTGTAACTTTCTTGGAATTCCTCTCACCACCACCCCTCCTTCCCCTCTGTCACCTCATCCACACACCCATAGACGCATACACAGCTGTTTTCTACAGTCAGACCGAGGACCCCATTGTTTTTTTCCATTGTTCAAATCCACATACCCTAACCTTAATAAATACTCCTTAACAATAGAATTCTTGCGAGGACGTGGTGATTCTTTACAAATCACATCCGAGGACCTGGAATTCTTTTGTTAAAGTCCTCAGTCAGAATACAAAACAAACGCACACACACAAATGCCAATTGTATGTATATCCATCACACCTCATCCACCAATCTGTTAAGTTTGATTATACAAACTTCACCACTGTATGACAAAGCACCAGATATCTTTATATGTTCCTAACATTGAACCCCATCCTGCCCCCACCACAAACACCCTCCCCCACCTCCCCTCCACCGCCACGCCATTATCCCTCCCACTTTTTAACACATCTCCATTTAATTTTCTCATCCCCTTCTCACAACCTGCCTACCGATACTTCAGTATTAAAGTCACAGTGTGTGTTATCATTTCGAAATTGAGAGCATTAAGTACAGATTTATGAGATGAAAAACATCTCTTTCTCCAACCCTCATCCCTGGCTTTACATATATCGACTAAATGTATCAAGAAAGTTAATTAAGATGAGTCCATCTCCCCACCCCCCCAGTCACCTCCTCCCTCCCCCGCCCCTCACCTACCTAAATTAATATCTCCCTTTTCAGTAATCATATCCATCCCAGCCAGCCCATTACAAAGGCAGTGTCAGAGACGCATTGTGAAGTCACTTTGTGACAAAGGAGCATAGATATCTCGACAAGAGTGTCTCCAACCCCCAAACGCTCCCCCCCTCCCCCTAAACATATAATGTTTCCCTCACTGCTCTCTCTGTCACTTCCACACACACACAAATGCTCCATTACTGTTCTCCCATATATATAACTCTAAGAACTCCCAAACTCGTAGACTCTCCCCTTTAAACCTTTTTTTCTTATATGTTGTACAAAAACAGAAAATATATTCAAAGAACAAATGATACCTTTTGAAGGTAATTTAATCACAATTTTCACACACACACACACACACAAATCTATGTACCACGTAACAAAAGGTTACAGAAAGAATGACATAATTCCCTGCCTTTTGTATTTTTTATCTATAACAAAATCAAATAGATGTAGAACTCTCGATGTTACCAGCCATCTCCTGACGAGCCCCACTTTCAAGAAAGAAAATAATAACAGCCACACACCTCAAATCCAAAAACCCCCCCAAAATTGACCCCAAAAAATAGACCTCTGATATCAACCTGCTGAAAGTTCCTCAGGATGTCGGGCTTACGAAAGGTGGATTAACAGAAGAGGGCTTTCTGGAACCGGATTTGTGCCTCTTGCGGGCCGAAGCCTGTCGTCTGAGGGCGGTGTTCAAGGTACTCTGTCCCCATAGCCAATACTTTTCGGGTATTTTCTGGAAAATCCACATCTACCGAGAAAGACAACGTTACATGAGATGGCCAAATAAGAATCCAATATATATAATTAGTTGATAAATTTAAAGTTTCAGAAATTAAACACCTTACTTATTTTCAGCGTAACGGTAGCTGTAATCATATCTTAATCAGACCATGTTATCATGATTGCAATCATCAATGTAATCATCATTGCAATCAATGTATCATTATTGCAATCATCAAGGTATCATCATTACAACCATATATACGCTATGATTAAAGGTATGCTGTATTGGCCCCAAATATGCTAGATATTCAAATATGGTCACCTTTGGTCAAAATTCTTAAACTGTTTTTATTACAAACTATGAGGAAAGTTTCCTCACTGAGTACATTCAGTCATCTTGTGTATTCCTTAAAAATGTCTGAGAACAGTTTGGAGAGTAAAGACCTCCAGGAAAGTACTTTTTGAAAACTTCTAGCAATTAAAGTGTGCTATAATTTGGGGCCTTTACTGACTACCTTTAAGTCTATCCATACTTTCATGACACGAATCCAAACATACTTGTCGTCAACAGTTGTAAATTATATTCATAGCTACCGAATTATTATCATTCTTGCGATAATAGTTATTGTAATCACAACTGCAATTATAATTACAACCATGACAGCTTTCTTTATAAATTAAACAGAGATGCCAACTTTGCAAAATATTTCCCGCTTTTTTTTTTCTTTCTTTTTTTTCTATTTTTTTTTTAGTACTCAAGAGATCACAAATGTATATTTCATACACTAAATCAATACTTTCCAATACGATCAGTACTTTCAACTCCACATAATCAATCTTAATTTTTAGCTTCACATCAATTTCTTTTATATATTTCATCATAACTCATCTTTTGTTAAACACGGACTGTTTGGATCTCTGACTTTACACACACATTCACATGTCTGAGGTTATATCAATCAAGATGGAATACTACTGGTTGTTTGGTTAAATCTCAAACGAGTAATATTTCTTGGAAGAACAGGAGCACGAAAAAAAAAAAACGGTTAAACTAATATAAATTGTATTTCCTTATTTTCAAAAACAAAGACAGAAAATCCGGACTGGTTGACATGTTTCTGTAAATAGACTCTGTAAGGATAGTGCTTGTATGCTTACAGTATACTCCGTAAGTATACTTACAGTATAGTCTGTAAGCATACTGTAAGTATATTGTAAGTACACTCTCTAAGTATACTCTCTGAGTATACTGTTAGTATACAAGCAGTATACTCAGTTAATATACTCTGTAAGCATACTTACAGAATGCTCTGTGAGTATGATATAAGTATGCTTACAGTATACTCTGTATGCATACAGAGTCTGTTAATACAGCAAGGGTTTCAACCAAACTCACCTGTATTGCATGTGGCCAATAACCTGTCGTTCTGGCTGTGACGCCCAACGTCGAGACTGCGTGTCTGACATACTCGGATGCTGAGGGCATCAACAGACTCATCTTCTTGCCACCGCCTCC
>KN882833.1:89901-104560 GCA_000934455.1 Apostichopus parvimensis
AGACTGACTTCGGTCAGCTTGAGGCTTTGATAAGCCAATGAGGCCTCTTCTAGAGTTCCTGCTTGCAGGAGGATCTAAAATACAAATACAAACCTCAAAACTGGTACAATTGTCATAACAGTGTACCCCTCACTTTACCCCTACAAAGGGCAACAGCCACGATTACCCATCCCCCATAGGCGTAGGAGCCCAATTTGATTGGGGGGGGGGGGCTGTAGCGACTTGCCTTAAAAATATAACCAAAATATTTGGTTGGGGGGATTGCATCACCAGATGACTTTCAGCCACAGTCCCTTTCATTCACCCCTCTAAATTAATCATACACCCCTAATTATGATATTTACAAGCAGAAAAAAACAGCACCATTTATGGCCTCCATCTAATAAGGCTAGTTCCTCTCTTTGGTATATTTTTCTGCTGAATCGTTTTTCATTTTCAGCTCTCAGTTTTTCTGCAAGAAATTAACTACTCCAACTACAATATCACCCTTTCCCTTGCTGTTTGCTTCCATCAACCAGTTTTCTAATTACGGTAGTTTGCTTCCATTGACCTATCTGGTATATCATCCTCCCCTCTACCCCATCCTCTCATATCCCTGTCAAGCTTCCTTACACTAAGTTCAATTGACAGGCATTATGAATCTTAACACTTCCTCCCTTTCTTGGCTATTCTGCATCATTTGCCTCCTTCTCAAGTTCATTTCCTCCTTGCTTTGAATAAAAATTTCCTTTCATAAATCTGGTCAAGGATGCATCGACTGATGGTGAACTTCCTGTGCCTTCTTCTTCGGACCTTTCCCCAATCAAAGGATCTCTCTCTGGCCGGGATACTGATGTGGTAGGCAAGTCTAGCAAAGGATCTCTCTCCGGCCTGGATACTGATGTGGTAGGCAACTCTAGCAAAGGACCTCTCTCTGGCCTGGATACTGATGTGGAAGGCGAGCCTAGCTTTGAATCAATTGCAGGTACTCTATTATCTTCTACCTTTACCTTCTTCCTTTTATCCTGCGTCAATGCCTCTTGACTGGTTCGTAAATGTTGCCTACTTGCTAACTTCTTCTTAATCCCAGAAAAATCAAATCTTTTACGTTTCAGAGAGTCCAGTATTTCAGGATATGACAGTTTCCTTTTCTCGCCCGTCTCTAACCTTCTTGGCTCATCCAACTTTCTCCCCAGTGTGGATGATTCACCAGTTTCCACACTCTTTGTATCACAAAACCCTCCTTGGACTGTAGCCATGTGCAACTTCAGTGAACTAGTTCCTTGGCCATCAGTTTCATGAGCACTTCCACTTTCCCTCCGTAAGTCATTCTCTCTTTCCTTTCTATCAAACCAGGACATTTTGTTTTTCTGTGATTGGTTCTTCTCATCTCCCGAGTGTTCCCACCTGTCTGAGGATTTCTCCTTCCTGACATCCGTCGCAGATTCACCGATTGAAACGGCAACGACACCTGCTCCTTTGAAACCCGGATCTTCTTTCTGAATCAGTTCCACTTTCCACTTTCCACTTCCACTTTCCCTCCGCAAGGCATTCTCTCTTTCCTTTCTATCAAACCAGGACATTTTGCTTTTCTGTGATTGGTTCTTCTCATCTCCCGAGTGTTCCCACTTTTCTGAGGATTTCTCCTTCCTGACATCCGTCGCAGATTCACCGAATGAAACGGCAACGACACCTGCTCCTTTGAAACCCGGATCTTCTTTCTGAATCAGTTCCACTTTCCACTTTCCACTTCCACTTTCCCTCCGTAAGTCATTCTCTCTTTCCTTTCTATCAAACCAGGACATTTTGCTTTTCTGTGATTGGTTCTTCTCATCTCCCGAGTGTTCCCACCTGTCTGAGGATTTATCCTTCCTCACCTCCGTCGCAGATTCACCGAATGAAACGGTAACGACACCTGCTCCTTTGAAACCCGGATCTTCTTTCTGAATCAGTGACCCTTGAGGCTTTGGGATATCCTTGGAGGAAGACTTTGGAGGTATAATATCTCCAACGGTACCGCCTCTATCTTCATCTGTCAGTACGCTTTTGCTTTTATTTGAACTTTCTCCTCCGGGTGCTGAATTACTGGATAATCTTCTCCACTTAGTCTTATTGCTCACATTCACACCTGCCCTGACCCTTTGCAAAAGAGAACTCAGATGCTGTCCTAGATCTGGGACTAGTTTAGAGCTTGAATCTTGCCCAAACCCTAACGATGAATCCTGATACTGGCCCAGTCCCAGGCCAGAGTCTGTGATGGAAGCCTTCCCTAGATGTCCACCGTCTCCAGTAGTTCCTTTTACAACTTGGGACTGGTCTGGGAGGCCCTGTTTGGCTGCACCAAGCTCACTCTTATTTTCTACAAGGTGAGGAATCTTGGCTGGTCTATGCTTGACAATGCCTCCACATGACTGTTTCGTTTCCTTTTCATCAGACACAGCCACCTTGCTCTCATCCTTCAATTTAAACTTTGATTCTTCTTGCCCACTTTTTGGATAACTAACACCAGCAGGCTTAGCCTTGGAACCCTGTCCATCTTTACCCCTTCCATCTAGAGAAGGAACTACTCTCTTAGTTGGTTCAAGAAAGTCTCTCTTTGGTAAAGCCAGACTCTCGAATATCCCAATCCTTGGTTCTTCAAGATCACTTTCCCAAATTGGCCTGTCGGGATTGCTTACTGATTTCGCTTGGCCACTGCTTTCTTCTGTCTTTGATGGTGGTTGAGCATCACCAACAACCTTCTCAGATGCATCACCTAGAATTGACGAAGATTCACCACTGAAGTCTCCTTCCTTTTCCAGTCTATCAGGCTGAGAATCTCCTCTGGTTTTGTCGTCACCGAGTGACTTTTCAGTCCGTTCCTGTGATGACATGACTGCCCCACCTGATGCTCCAAACGTCGCTGATGCAGTTGAAGTGACTTCTCTTGCGATGGCATGGCCTGCACTCTTTGGTTTCGATTGCTCATCTTGCTGTGGGTGTGGATAAGTATCACCTTTTGTTGCCATTACTCCCCTCTCATCCAAATAAGGAACAGTTCTCATTCCCTGGTTGGATTTTTTTCTCTCAGTATCTGGTGCAAGAATGCTACTCATCAGAAAGCTACTACCTAGAGGAACCTCTGGAGACTTTTTGACTTGTGAGGCAGGTCCTTGACTAGCAGTTGTAAGAGATCTCTGCGGAGGAGGTCCTTTATCACTTGTAGGAGGTTGATTGACTTTCTCGGAAGACTTGCCTGGCCCAGGGGAAGAGGGTGCCTTGACTGGACTTCCAAGATGACCTGGCCTTACAAACCTGTGATAATCACCTTGTGTTGGTGTCTGAAAACATGAAAGTTTGCAGAAAATAATTGGGTAAGGGATAAAGAACTCTAATAAAAACGTGAAAAAAAAAAACCTGCACTACCAGATTATCTGGTCTTGGTGAAAGCTTCAACTGTTTCACAAATTTGATCAAAGTTTAGCCTTGGTACTGTGTCAAAATAAGCATGAGGAGGTGGATACAGTGATATGGCTGTGTATGATATTATTTTCTTGCGCTCCACAATTTCAACTGATTGGGCACTACTGGTATGTAAGGCAAATCTCTTTTGCTGCTGCTTTTTGTTTGGACAAATCACCAAAGGTGAGTTGCAATGAGAATAATCGGAAATTAGGAAAGTTATTGAGATTCTCACATTGAGCTAGATTCTTGCTCTCTTTTTATTGCTTTCTAAAAACAAACAAAAAAAGTTCAAAAGCAAGTACACCTACCTGAGGTAACTTTGATGTATTTACGACGTGCTGACAAAATCTTGACGCTTGATCATATACTGAAGGTTCATCTTCAATCTGTGGTGAGAAACAAAATGCCATTTGTGCAAACTCAAATCTAAACATAACTTAAAATACACTCTAAACATTACATGATGGCACCATCCCTATGGAAAAATGGATAATACTAAGTCGTTTTGACCAACACTAGCAGTTTAAAGCTTCTGGGTCTCTGGCCAATACCAAAAGGAACAGTTTATATTTTGACACTTGAAGGTACAGTCAGGGGGTAGGAAGCTTCCAAAAATGGGGGGGGGGGCACTTTCTCATTCCACAACCACCACTTGTTATGCTATAAACCGATACACACCGGCCATATTACTTAAATATATATGATGTGTTAGTATGCTATCAATACTATTATGGTGCCCGTGGATAATTAAAATAAAATATTAAAATTAACAAAGGCTTAAGATATCCAAAAGACAGTTCTTCATCAAGGGGGAACATTTGATTTGCCAATAGGGCACATTTGATATTTTGGAAAAAAGTGGGTGGCATGTGCCCCCAGTGCCCCCTCCCCCCCCGACCTCTACCCCTGGGTACAGTTACCTGACAATTAAAGCCTAACCAGTTGATAACAATATGCCGTAGATCTTACATGAAAGTACTGAGGGTTTTGGGTTGATGTTTGCTTTGCATCATCTGTAATAACACCATTGTAATGAACTTGAAAGATATTATGCACTGCACTAGATACTCAAACAACCACATTAATTTCTTTGTCAAACTTTAGTCAGTATAGCCACTTCCTAGCAGTTGCAAGTACCTCCTGTTGCTATGGAGAGCCTTAATGCAAGTAAACATATCATGGTCAGTAAGTTCAGCCAGTTGTTAGGTCAGGATTAGAGGTAAATGTCAACAAAAGTTTCGAATAAAACCGTATGAAATGCAGGTTGCCTGACAGAATGCCCAATCTTCATCAAGTTAACATACTAATGGAACCACAAAATTATCACCCATATTATGTCTTTTCATATTTCTACACATTTGAAATTCAAACTAACAGCAGATGAAAATATCTTGTATACATATTATTAATGCACTGATGGTTTGTCCAGGCTCATATTTCATACCTTCACTTCACATACACCTCCTGTCACATAAACTTAGATCATCTTGTCACACAGAAACAAGAATGTAAGCCTTTAGATTCCAGTTTATGAACATCAGAAAATGGTGTTCATAATATGTTCATAATACGAACATCCCATTATGAACATCAGAACTTAAAGAGTATTCTAGAAACTCAAAATCGATGACTGTTTCATATTTCAATTTCAAATGGACATGCAATTCTGAAAATCAACGACCTTAATCCTCACCTCTTTGCCTTTGTAACTCTTGTATACAGCAGTCAGAGATTTGCTGGCCACTTTGCTGTCACCAGCATGGTGTAATTGCTGACCGACTGACAGCGTCTGCCATATTTTCATCAGTAGATTGAATTTCTCTGTCTCGGTCAATGATGATACCTTTCCAGTTTCCTCTGCCAGCAACTTCTGGCAAGTCTGATAGGCCCTCGTAGCCAAGTGTGGTCGATCGGAATCTCGTAAAAATTTCCTGGAAATTTTTTGTAAGAAAATAAAAATGAATTATGTGCTCCTTCGTATGTTACTTTGTTGTTGGTCTTCATGTCCTCGTTACTACTAATAACTGCCAATGGATCTGTTTCCCACTTGAAAGAATAGTACTTGTTACTATAAAAGCATTACCTATAAAGGTACCCTTGTGTTTACATTGAGGAGTGGGTTTTATACAACACCTAATTATATTCCGGCCATTTGATTGGTCAATTGCTCGTCGATTGCATGCAAAATCCGCTCTATTGCACTCTATGAAATAGAACCATGGGTTATACTTTTTTGATAGCACTTTTTTCAATGGTAAGAGAGCAGAGAAACCTGTCTGTTCAAAACAATCTGTTGCATGAGTGCATTTTACATCCAATTACATCCAAATTTGAAGGTGTTGTATAAAACAAATAATGAATGGTTTCCATTCGTGCAATAGTGCAAATATTTCATTCGTTGAAAGATGTAATTTGTCCCATTCAACTCGGCTGCGTCTCGTTGAATGGAACATTCCATCTTTCAAACTCATGAAATATTTGCACTATTGCACTCATAACCATTCATTATTTGTATAATGTGTCACCTTCTGCTGTTTGGATCACACATATACATGGGGGGGGGGGGGGCTGCATTTGAACTTTAATCATTTGTTATATTGAATGCACTCACTTTCCCTGTTCTGGTGTCCTAGCTAACTTTGTGGCTAGTTGTAACAGCATAGCCTCGTCCTTCAGTTCCTCTAGGACGTCGATGAGTAATGTCACTGAACGATACATGTGCCAGGAGAAGCTGCCTGACCTACGAACAGGAGACAGAAACATTAATGACTAAATATTATTAAAATATCCCTCCAAAAGGAATGCTAACTCCACATCACATTACCTTCACTGGAGCAACAATACAATAAAAAATATTTACTATCACTTTAACGTTAGAGTGTGGTATCTTAACACTGAATCTTAGCTGATTTGTACTACGAGTACAACAGTACCGGAACAAGTAGAATTTCCCTCAGTATGAGCACCACTACGAGTACTGTGGAATTTACCTGCCAATGTCTGCTACTGGTTTCCCCTAAATAACCAGCTACAACATGCTTCAGTTTGCTTTGTTGAATACAGACAGCAAGTACAACATGGCACCAAAAGGATTTCTGTTACCATGGCAATGTGGACACACCTAAGCTAACTATCCATTTATGTCACCTAACTTGGACTACTGTGGAATTTACCAGTCTATGGCTGCTACTGGTATTCCCTAAATAACCAGCTACAACATGCTTCAGCTTGCTAAGTTGAACACAGCGATTACATTGTGGCATCAAGGATTTCCTGTTACCATAGCAATGTGCATACACCTAGGTGCGTAGGTGCATACACACCTAGGTGCATACACAATGTGAGTACACTAACCATTTATGTCACCTTATCATTTGACTACTGTGGAATTTACCTGTCTATGTCTGCAATTGGTATCCATTGCAATGTACATAAACCTAGGTTACCTATCCATTTTTGTCACCTAATAATTTGACTAAGTGTGTAATTTACCTGTCTATGTCTGCTATTGGTATCCTCCAAATACCCTGGAAGATGTTTTTTGTTTTGTTGTGCTCTCCAAACAAGGCAGGAGATGGCATGTGAGATGTCTGTTGCCATGGTAAGGCACTGCCTAGCAACAGGTCACGACACCACTGTAGGTTCTGTAGAAAAATGTCGGATAATATATGCCGAAATAAATAAGTCGGATATATGTCAAATTTTAGCTCACCAAAAAAAAAGTGAAAAAGTAATTAAGCATACAAATATAACCACAAGTCTTTGATTTCTTCATATTTACTTTACAGAGGAGAGACCAAAAAATGCTAACAAAACTGCTAATTTATTTGGGAGAATTTTATCTCCTGCAACCCTTCCATCTCATGCATGCTCTCTTCTCACTGTCCAATGTCGTATCTGGTTCTACTTCATTTGTCAAATTGTCCAATGATTCATCTATCCCATCCATATATTCGACCTGTATTCTCCGTTTCTGTTTAGGTCCGACACTGGAGAAGAAGGTATTGACACACATGGTGCAATACATCCTTCTCAGATGTTTTCATGGCAACGGGATATTCAAAACTAGAACTGCATTTGCCTGCAAATATGCACTACCGTAGTGCGCGTGGAGTGCTTGCAGTATTAGGAAGAACATTTCGGTTTTTCGTGGTGTTATTTCTTGGGGAGGACAACACACCATGGAGTATAGTCATGCAGGTACCTAAAAAGTGAGGACACTTGTGAGCGTCGGGACAGGCTCAGAATGAGTTGTCTACGCAGCTAACCTCTGAAACTGCCAATGTACAGAGACTATATGAAACTTTAAGTTTCAACATCCAGTCATGTAGGTATCGTTCTCTTGCCCATTAATGCCAATATTGTAGCATGCACATGCACTACACTAACTAAGAGAGAACATCACACAGAGGAGATAATAGCTGTAAGGACAACTCACCTTCTCTGTCGCCGAGGTAAGATGCCAATGAGCGATACGATACAGTGATTTATAGTGCTGGGGAAACCTCTGTAAACACAGATGCATGGCACTAATACTTTGTTCCACAAGCCTCTTGAATCTCTCTGCAGCACTAAGCCCTTCTGTCTGAGGTCCAGCAACACTGGCCTCTTTCTCCTTCTCTTTCTCCTTGGTATCCATGGGAACAGGCTCTTCTTTCTTTTCCATCTCTGCAACTGCTGCGGTCTCTGGCTTTTTCTCCGCCACCTCTGTTGTGCCCCTCGTGTCCGAAGATGGCGCAGGAGCGTCCTGCATCGCGGACAGATGTCTTTCCACCGGTGCGGAACGCTGTGAGTCTAAATCAGAACCCTGGGCGCTCTCCTCGCCTGATTGGATATCGCCTTCTGATGCCGTGTCTGAAGGAACGAGAGAGAATTTCTAAAAACGTTTCATTGTTTTACTGGTTACATCGTTTACTGTGCATTTAACTCCTCATAGAGACAGAACATTGGAATTTGAGATGCATTTCACTCATTAAATATATATATTACTAGATATTGAAAATTGACACAGACTTTCATCAGATCCTTGTCAAACTATGCTAATTGAAGTTGAAGGCTGCGTCTCGTTTGAGGCCAAAGTCTGAAATCTTACATTTGCTGGATAAGTGTGGTGGAAGATTAAAAATAACATGTTGACATTAGTCGCATCCATCAACTTTGTAAATGTCAAAGAGGGAAGTAAGGGAAATGTGACTTTTCATCAGATGTTTCGATTGCTGCCGAGTTGCTGCAAAGTAGACACAGATTAATTTATGACAATTTTTGAAACAGTTCAAGCAATCACAATAAAACATGTACAGGGATGTGCTCAGGAATATTGAATGCGGGGCAGATTTGTGCGGTAGTGTTATCCACATCCTGGGGGAGGGGTCACAGGGGTGGGGGTGTCCCCTTGCTCCCCTTTTGAAAATGTTTTCAAATGAAGTATGCTTACATGGCAAATTGGGGCTATCATTGTTTCCTATTCTGGAGTTAAATTTTGTGCCAACTATTGACCCACATTTTGGTAATTGTAAAATTTGTTAAATAAGTGCCGGGCGGAAATGTTTGAAATACTGTTTGTGCTGGGCGCCATTTAGAACTGCTGGGGGCAGCAACCCGGCCGCGCCCAGTATGAGCACATCCCTGCCTAATTACTTCACGACTAGCAATCATCAAGTAAGTCAATCCCCAAGAAAATACTACTCTTGTATACTTCAATAAAAACAGACGTACAAGTTTAACAAACAGAAGTTTTATTTTTAACGAAACAGAACAGTATATCCAAAGTACAACAGAAATGAATTCAACCTTCAAATGGTTAAACTTCTAATTTCTTAAACTTGATGAAGGGGAAAGGGCTGTAATTTATTCAAGATGATATTTAAAAGTCTACAAATAATGAAGTGAATATTCTACTGTGAAATTGTTCAAAGATAAAGGCATTACCAAGGATAGATGACAAACGGAACCCAACTGAGGACTATTTATCTCTATCGATAGAATCTACGTCTTGCAATGTATTCTCCCTTGAAAAGAGACCCAATCGAGAGTTGCTTTGGCGAGAATGAAACAAAGACCTACATGAAATTTGGCATAAACTTATACATGTAAAATGACCATATATTCCATGATAGCTTAGGCTGTAATACCACAACGCTTCTACTACTATAACAGTACTTCACCATGATAGTAGGAAGTCTCGGGTACAAATATAATCACAAGAAGAACGTGAAATAGTCACGACTTCTGATGACGGGATTAAAGCAAGGGCTTGGTAGCGTGCTGAGGGATCATGCCACGGTGATGTCATGGTTTACCTGTCGGTACTTCCTCCTGGCTGCTGCCTCTCGATTTACGGTACATCCTCCTGGCGTAGTCGTGGTCCTGGGGGGCAGTGAAGTACCGAGGGCTGTTCGACCTCGAGGAGTGGAGGACGGGAGGCAGAGCTAGCTTCACACCATCTTGCTCTGCATCTGTTGAGCTTTGAGATGAAAAAGGGGGAAAAAACACACAAATAAGTATATATTGAAACTGTTCAACTTATATATATAATTTTTAAAATGTTTATATTATTGAAATATAATGAACAAAGGTATACAGGAAAGCTGTGAGATATAGCATGTGATTTTCATAGCTGAAGAAGTAGAATAGATTGTGATAATTAACCAATATTAACTTAAATTTGTTTAGCAACACGGTGACAAGCGGTTGAAAAAATTAAGTACACATATGTTGTTGGATGGTGAGCATAAAACAAATAACCGAAAATAGCAGTACAGGGAACTTAAATCTGAAGGCAAAGATACAAACTTAAATCAAATTTTAAAAGAAATTCAAATCGACAAAAAGATCAAATTGTCCGCGGCAAAACCTCTACTTACTGCTCACTGCTAATTTCGGACAGCTTGTTTTCTAGTCTTTTAACAAACGGCTGAATTGAGGCTAAGTGGATAATTTCTTCGAAAGGCTGGAAATCGATTTTCTCTATCTCTGACTGATTTTTCTTGAGGTTCTTCAGAACTGCTGCGTGGATTCGGAAATACATCTGTCGGGATAGGATAAAACCCCATCGGTGAAGAAATGAAATAGTCACTAAACATTTTGTATAATCTCAATATCATGAGTGAAAACTGAACAAGAAGGCAAATTTTTAAGATTAATTTGAGGATATAAATGTACCAGGGATGAGCATGAGGTAAAAAAAAAATCACGGAACTTTGCAAAAATTGCAGTATAGGCTCCAGTTTGCATATGCTACAGTGTGTTAGGATAATAGTTTTTGTCCCCCTGCAGGTTGGATATCTATAGGTAATGAAAAACATGCAAATGACGTATGAAATGATACAACGCTGTGTTAGAAATTCACGGAAATTGAGAGGTGTAAATCTCAGAGGTAGAAAATAAATCACGGATATTCCGTGAAAAAGCTAATGCCTGATGTACCTTTCAGTAGTAATGTACAAATCTGATTTGTCTGGAGGTTTTTCCAAAACTTCTGTGTGATGCAAAAGTGCATTCGTGAGGATTAAATCAATTGTGAAAACAAAATGCCATCCATGAAAAAACTGAAAAATCATCATCAAAAACTAAACATTTTTCAAAAAAACTAAAACTCATCAATAAAAATCTAAAACAAAGTCATCTGTAAGAATTAAACTTCATCGAGAGGTAACTAAAATCATCGAGTGAAAACAGCAAAGGATCAATTTGAACATTAAAATCTTTCTTTCCCTAGGAATGTCAAAAACTGTGACCAAAAGACAGACTCTCTAGAGGGAAAGGGAAGAAACAATGAAAAATATTAAACAAAATTTCAAATTATTTTTTACAACCAATCAAATTTCTCAGTTTTTTGTTTTATTTGAATCTCTAAGGTGTAACCTTACCTCTACAGACTCCAAAGCTAGATCGGGTGGATTATGGTACGAAATCTTCTTAGGAAATTTGGCGCCGTCGCTGTGAAGATGTTCCATGGCCTTGATGAAGCAAAAACACAAATTAAATACTTTTCTTATCGCCGTTAAATAAGAAGAAAAGAATTGTCGAGCAAACGTAACAACCCGAGTCAAGCAAAAAAGATACAGGGCAAACCTGAACAAAAATAGTTAAATTGATGGGTATCAAAACAATGTGCAACATGAAGAGTTACAATGCAAGAGATAACAGCTTTCAAATCTAAAAAATCTTAACTTGGATGTCTGTCTTTTTCACAGCCTCTATCTCATGAGCCTGGGGTAATAAAAAAGCAAGGAACTTTGCAAAAATTGCTGTATAGGCTCCAGTTTGCTTATGCTACAGTGTGTTAGGATAATGATTTTTGTCCCCCTGCAGGTTGGATATACATTGGTAATGAAAAACATGCGAACGACGGATCAAATGATACAACGCTGTTGTTAGAAATTCACAGAAATTGATAGGTGTAAATTTCGGATGTAGAAAAGAAATCACGGATATGCGGCAAAATGCCTGCTATCTGTACCTCTAAATAATGCCGCAGGGCCACGGTCATCTCCCCTCGTTTCTCTGATATCTTCCCCAGCATGTAGTGAATCAACCATTCCTCCCCTTCCTCATCTCCTCCCATCTGGTTAACTTTCCTGAAACACTCCTCAGCTAGAGTCAACATCTCCGCCTGTTTGATCTTCAGTCCCTCCACGGACTCGTCTGAGAGCTGAATCTGTTCTTGCTGTGTGCAAATGAATACGGTTTTTCGTAATAAGAATATCGGTATCGACTAATGGTATGCTAATTTAGTTAAATATTTTGTTTATTATTTTTGTTATTTATTTTTTCATGCTTATTTCGTTCTTCTATTCAAATTGGCATATTTCAAGGTTTTAGTCCAAAATTTACTGGTGTAAAAAGCCAGTATTTTGGGTCAAAAGTTCGGAATTTAAAGCCCAAATTTGGGGATATTAAGTCAATAGTTTGAGATTCAAAGTCAAAATTTCACTTGATTTCATTCATATGTGTAATTTCACAAGGTATCAGATATGGTACAAAGTACATATCAAATAATATAATAAATAAATGGCAAAAGGAAGTAATCAAGAGAAAAAGAAAAAAAACCTTTGTTGGCGTGTCAAGTATGTCACTTCCTGTATAACACAGTTTAGATAAACAATTATAAACAAAGGACAAATAATAAATAATATATAAAACTAATTAAAACATCAATGCTGAGTAAAGTACATAAAGATGGATTTAGTCACTTGTAAAATAGCAATTTCCCAATTTTTCTGCTGATTTTACAGATTCAAAGAGAGAAATAACAGGGATAAAAGTCCACATTCTGAGGTTGAAATCCAAAAGTTAAGATAAAAGTCCAAATTCAAAGATTCAAAAGTCCAAATTTAATATTTGTGATAGTTTTATCTTTTTATTTTGCCGTGTCTTTAATGAAACAACACTTACTTGTTTCAATTGCCGGGATGCATGAGACTGTAAGATATATGCAAATGAGCCGTACTCGATCCACAGAGAACGATTTGATTGGTCAATTTCCAACGCTCTGTGAAAGCATCTCAGAGAGCCCATACCTTGCTTATAGACACCGCCCTCAGCTTTGGCATCGCACTGTTTTTGAGAAGAAAAAGAAAAAAGAGGAAAAACAAGATTAAGGAAAAGGTGCACAAAATATTTGGAAATCTTTTTAAAATAACTGGTCCTCTTTTCTAAACACTAAAATTACCACTCTAGTGCGCATAAGTTTTCATTTCCTGATCAGATTCTCTCAGGTTTTACTCCAAAATCTAAAAACCCATCATTTTGGGGGCATTTGGTCATCCAAAAGGCACAATCAGCAGAGAACTAACTTTTTGTCTGACATATCCATACAGTTTTACTTAAAGGGTGTGAAGACTCGCGCAAAAAGAAACGTGTAATGCCAGTAATCTGACCTAGTTTCGAATGAGGTGTAGCAGAAGTGTTAGACACCACCATTGATCCCAGAAAATACACACACAGCTTGCTACCGTCGGTAATTAGACACTAGTGTACAGTCAGTACATACAGCTGCGGTCAATACCTACAGCACAGTGTATAAACGATACAGCGATGGACATGGTCCAGCTAAAGATAACAAGGTATCAAGGTATCTTTACTGTCTGCATTTTGTAGCAACACGAACAAAACGTCATTTGCAAGCAATAGAAAGTTCACTTTTTCAGATGGCCGCATGCGGTTTGGGGCGAGTTTTCAATGCCTTTAAATCAAAGAGATTAATTAGTGTTTCCACTTACGGAATTAAGCTTGAGCTCCAGTCTCCCGCTCTTTGCCAGAGCCAAACCGGCCCAACTGTCCAACCGGTTCGGACAGAAGCAAATATCGTTGATGTAAAACCTGTTAGCTTTCCTGCAAAAGGACAGAATATGATACAGAAGAGTCTATATTAATATTTTTTAGATTATTTCCAGCTTTCTTTTTCCTCTTTAATCCGTAACGATTCAATAATTTTATATACGTAGAGATTGTTATATTCGTGGCTATAAAATCCCATCACACATTTTCATTACTTTCTGACATTTTGTCACGTAAGAAAGGAAGACCTGGGTGGGAGCGAAACAAAGTCTCGGCCGGGAGGGATTCGAACCAGCCACCTCTGGATTCCAGTTTTTTGGTTACGTGGTATGCAAGGATATCCAAAGCAATGTGGCTTCTGTCTAATTCTCCCTCTCCCTCCTCCACCCCACTGCCAGCTCCACTCCCCAGCTCCACTCCCACCCCCTACCCCCCCCGAACTCAACAACGAGATGGCTGAATAAGGATCACCACTAATGCCAGGATAGCTCTTTTGGAAGTGCACAGAGCTACTGGTTCAAATTCTAATCTGGTCAACAAAAAACATCTTTGCTCTTTTCTAGTTTGTTCACGATCTCCAACTCAGTTTTCTGTTGTATACTTAACAAAGAAAATAGGCAAAAGTTCTGACACTTTCTGACATTCACATCATCTGGATATCACGGGTGATATGAACAATTTTACGGCAGTTCACTGCAATTTTGAGTTCATGTGTTATGAAGCAAATAGCAAAACGGAGCAAACAGTGGCCGCGTTTCCATGAAACAGTTGGCAATTTAGGATGGAGACCATAATGTAGGACAATAAAATGGGACGGCTGGACAGCTAGTAAATATCATGAACTTATGTACCAATAACACAAAAAAAAAAAGGGATTTGTAATTTTATTGAAAAATAAACATTGACTTACCCAAATTCCTTGTTCTTGAAGTAATAATCAGCAAGTAAGTAAAAT